>JAJJMB010003142.1:1321433-1362812 GCA_023531105.1 Papaver atlanticum | reverse complement strand
CAAAAGGTATGTGGATACTTGAACTTATCCATCACTCAAAGGTATATCTATTCTATCTCTTATTTTTGAGACAAAAGTCATATTGCTATATAGACTTCAATTATACACATTTGCTATTTCGAGACGAGTTTATCTCGCTTATCTATTTCTCGAAATATGTGTTGGTAAGTTTTCTCTATAGCCAAGTTCATCTTTACTCGTGAGGAAAGTCATGTTGATTATTTCAATAACTTGAAAATCGCTTTGACGAAAATAGTTTGTGGATAACAACTATTTTAACATCCTCTAAGAAAGTTTCAATGATTGAAATAAGAGTTTAGAACAAGTAACCATGTTTGGATATAAACATAGTGTGTTCTCACATTTGTGTAAAAGTCCAAAACCGGGAACCTAAAGTATGCGTACCTGTACACGTACTGGAGGTTGTTGGAAATCCGGGTAAGTATGCGTACCCGTACGCATACTGGCGAAAGTTTCACGTCCGTGAATTTCTGCTGGAGTTTGGAAGTAAAAACAAACTCAAACCGGTCACTTAAGTAAGCGTACCCGTTTGCATACTTAAGAAGGTTACTTTCTAAAATCGGTTTGTTCATGAACTAAAACATTTATATAATAAGGAATGCAATCTTTGCAAACCGTGGCTATAATGTTCATGAATTGATTCGAGCGAATCAAAATGATTTTTTGCTTCAATTGTGTCTTGTATACTTCTATGAGATCTAAGCAATTGAGCAACTCTCTAACTAGTTCATTTGAGTCATTTGAACTAGTTATGGTGAAGATGAATAAGGTTGATATGAAAGTGCTCATTTGGCTAACCATTGGTTTACTATTGTTGAACCGACTAAGTGTACACGTTTAGGTACGGTTACATAAACCTAAATGAGGGTACATTTCATTTGTGTATAACAAGCTAAGTTCGATCTAACGGTTGAAAGATATTAGCTTGAATCTAATCAGGTTTTCATCTAACGGTGAATATTGAATACTTTGTTACCAAGGTAACTTAGATTGCAAACCCTAATTTAAATCTATATAAAGGAGAACTCTAGCAACTGGGAAACCTAATCCCCACACCTCCTGTGTGATACTAGTTGTATAAGCTAGAGTCGATTCTCCTTTAACCTTAGGTTTTTCATGAAACCCTGTAGGTTAACGACTTAAAGACTTCATTGGGATTGTGAAGCAAGACCCAACTATTTTCTATGTAGTTGCGTGATCCGATCTTGCAGTTTTCTATCGTGATTGAGTACAATCGTAAGATTGGCTTGAGATTTATATCTCCGATAGGCAAGATAGAAAAGTAGTCACAAACACCTTCGTCTCATCGTTTGTGATTCCACAATATCTTGTTTCGTTAATCGATTAAGATTATTGTGAGGTGATTGATAATACTAGGCTGTTTTTCGGGAATATAAGTCCAGGTTATCAATTGGTTCCTGTTCACCTTGATTTATCAAAAGACGGAACAAAACTCATAGGTATTTCTGTGGGAGACAGATTTATCTATTCCAATATACTTTTCTGTGTGAGACATATTTGTTTATCAAGTCTTCGACTTTGGGTCGTAGAAACTCTTAGTTGTGCGTGAGATCAGCTAAGGGAATCAAGTGCGTAGTATCCTTCTCGGATCAAAGACGTAAGGATCGCAACTGTACCTTGAATCAGTGTGAGATTGATGAGGTTTCAACTACAGTCCAGACCGAAGTTAGCTTTGTAGTAGGCTAGTATCTGTAGCGGCTTAATATAGTGTGGTGTTCAAATATGGACTAGGTCCCGGGGGTTTTCTGCATTTGCAGTTTCCTCATTAACAAAACTTCTGGTGTCTGTGTTATTTCTTTTCCGTATTATATTTTGTTATATAATTGAAATATCACAGGTTGTGCGTTGAATCGATCAATTGGTAAATCCAACCTTTGGTTGTTGATTGAAATTGATTGATCTTTGAACATTGGTCTTTGGTACCGTTCAAGTTATGTCTCTTGTATTCAATCAGGGTCGCAAATTCCTATTTGTTTGATTGCGGATTGAATCGAGAAATTGAGATATAACTCTTTGATATACTTTTTCTTAAGATTGAGTCTGATTGTCTAGTTGATTCTCTTGAAAGTATATTGGAGTTAGTCCATACAGATTGTTAAGCGAAATATTGGGTGAGGTTGTTGTACCCTTGCTTTTTCATTTCCATCTTGCGGTTCTGCAGAGAAGAAGAAAGAATCACATCTCAGCTCTTAAATCTCCTGATGATAAGTGGATCACTTATGTTGATGAGATTGTTTCATATCTGGTAAACCACATCCATACTTTATTCAGAAGAGATAGCAATGAAGATAACCACACTATCCAGTTTCAATCCCCCACAAAAATTGATATTAGAAGTAATGAAGATATCTCTGCCATTCCGTCGAATGAAGACATATGGAATATCATTAAGAAAATGAAGAATATAAAGTCTTCAGGCCCCGACGGAATGCCGCCTATTTTTAACAAAAGATGTTGGGATGTTATTGGGAATGATGTTGTTCAGACCATTAAGAATTGCTTCTCGAAAGCTTCTCTGCCAACAGGTATGAATCATACTAATATATTTTTTATTCTTAAAGTTAAACATCCTACTCTCCCCTCTGAATTCAGGCTTATAGCTCTTACTAATGTGTTATATAAAGTAGTTACTAAGATCATAGCCCAAAGACTTAAGAGTCATTTAGACAAATTAATGGATAAAGCTAAATCTGCTTTCATCCCTGGCAGGTTAATCATAGATAACATAATAGATGCCAAAGAAATCCTCCACACAATGTCCAACTCTAAATCTGTTATCGGTGCTTTTGCTTTGAAAATTGATATCAGTAAAGCGTATGATAGAGTCAGTTGGAGGTTTTTAAGTCACTGCCTTAGGACCTTTGGTATTATAGGAAAGTCCCACGATCTCATTATGAACTGTGAATCAACGGTGTCTTTCTCTATAGTGGTTAACGGTCAAGCTGAAGGAAAATTCACTAGTGAGAGAGGACTGCGGCAGGGATGCCCGTTGTCCCCGTATTTATTTATCCTTTGTTCTCAAGGTTTTTCGTGGATAATGAGATCCATGGAGCAGAGTGACTTGTATAATGGCTACAGAATCTACAAAAATGCCCCTGTGGTCTCTCATTTGATATTCGCGGACGATTTGCTGTTATTTGGCATTATGGACAACAAAACTGTGGATACTCTTCAAATTACTCTAGGAACTTACGCAACCTAGTCAGGTTAGAGTGTGAATATGCAGAAATCATCTATCCATTTCAGTAAAGGTGTCACTTCAGATAAGAGAGTTGAGACTACACAAATGCTGGGAGTTCAACAAATGGGTATAAATGACAGATATCTAGGTCATCATCTGTTGAAGCCGCCAAATCAGAATGCCTCTTATGACTTCCTGATGGATAAATTCGACATCAAATTAGCTGGTTGGAAGAGAAACTTCCTCACTCATGCTGGCAGGACTGAACTGATCAAATATGTACTTGGTCTTATTCCTCCTTATTATATGACTACTTCAATTATTCCTAAGAAGACAATGGAGAAGATGACAAGGACCATGCAAAACTTTTGGTGGGGCCATACCAGAGATACTAAGAAGCTGCATTTCATCAATTGGAAACAGTTTAAAGTCCCAAAGGAAAATGGTGGGATGGGCATCAAAGACCTTCAACAACTTAACAGAGCAATGATAGCAAAACTCATATGGAAGTTTCTGGAAAATGATGACTTCTTATGGTGTCAAATGATGCGAGCAAAGTATCTCAAAGAATGACAACTTTTGGAATGCAAAGAAGCCAAACAAATACTCCTCAACTTGGTCTGATATGTTGCTGGTTAGAGAAGATATGAGAGATGGGTGTTGCTGGACAGTGGAGACTGGAGAACAAATCAAGATTTGGGATGACCCCTGGATCCCTGGTTTGCATTCAAAGAAGCCCGAAAATACAAATACTATAGGTACTACTCCAACCACGGTACAAGATTTGATTCTAAAGCACCCTAATAGATGGGATGAAGATAAACTCAGACAACTTTTCAATCCCTATGAAGTGGACAAAATCATGGAAATCTACATTCCAAGAGATCAAGAGGAGAACACAAAGGATAAGCTGATATGGACCCATCATCCTAATGGGAAATTCTCCTCTAAATCCTTCTTAAGAACCTTGCACAGTAGATTACCATCTTCTTCCTCATACAACTCTAATGATGGCTTTCCTTGGAAGAAATTTAGGAGGGTTAAAGTTCTTCCCCCGAAAATTCAGATTTTCTTATGGAGATTAATGAAGAATGGGCTGGCTGTTGGTAAAAGAATGGATAAATTTATAAAAGGTATCAATGGAGATTACAGATTATGCCATAAAGAATTAGAATCTAAAGACCATCTCTTTCTCCAATGCCATGTCACATAAGCAATTTTGTTTGCCTCTCCAATGAGTCTCAGAACTGGTGAGTCCCATAATGCCTTCATTACTGATTACATTGCTAGTTGGTTAACTGAGAATGGTGATTTCACTTCTTTAAAGATTGGTGGGTGTCTATTCTGGGCCATTTGGAAACTGAGAAACAATATCGTCTTTAATAGTGGCTCTATAAATGTTTAATCTGTCATCCGTGAAGCTTTGTACTGGTGTAATCTGAACATGGAGAGTCAACAATCTATCATGTTTCCAACTGAACAAGATATGTTGGACTCGACAAATATTGAATGGTCTCCACCTCCTCCAGAGATAATTAAGGTAAACTTTGACGGGGCTGCTGGCTACAAGGGTTATTATGTGTGTGCTGCTATTGCTAGAGATGGTCAATCTAGGTACCAAGGTGGACAATCAAAGACTTTGGAGTTTAGCAGTCCAATTGAAACTGAAGCTAATGGAGCACTTATTGGAATAGACTTGGCAATCAGTAAAGACTTCAGAAACATCATTCTTGAAGGTGATTCTTTAACTGTCATCAATTGCTTGAGGTACAAAAATCTTGAAATCCCTTGGCGTATCAGAAATATCATTAACAATATCAGAGATAAAATCTCTTGGTTTAACTCTATTGAGTTCAGCTTCATTAGAAAAGATGCCAATGTCTTGACTCATAACTTAGCAGCGTATGCTAGCTCAAATCGTGTTTCTGAAATATGGTCTCTCCCTCCTTCTTGTATTGCTCATCTGTTTGATGAGAATTCTCCTATCATGTAATGTTCTTTCTTTGTTGGTTTTGCTTTCCTGTTTTTGTAATAACCCGTCCCTCCGGCAGTGTGGGGTTTTCAACGGGCATCGCTGCGGTAATCCAGCAGAAACTTCCCGGATGGTCACCCATCCCTGGATTACTCCCGCCTGAGCACGCTTAATTGCAGAGTTTTCTGCCAACTCTGAACCAATTGTGCTGAAAAGGCCTCGGTATAATGTGGACGTTCCTTGTCTCCTTTGAGAGCAGTATCTGCCATAATCACCCAGCATACTCTCCCACCCGAGCACAAGCAAACGACCCCTAGTTGTATCCCAACTAACACTGATATTGTTCCTACTTACCCACTGCGGTTATCCAGCAGTGTGGGATTTTTAACGGCACTACTGCGGTTATCCATCAGCAGCTTCCCGAGAGGTCACCCAATCATGTGACTACTCCCGGCCGAGCACGCTTAACTGAGAAGTTTTTTCCCATAACTCAGTCAAGTGAACCCATCAGGCCTCGGTGATATGAAAGGACAAACTATTACTTATATTCCAATTCATCGGCGAATCACTGCCGAAATGGGGGTATTACAATACCACCACCTTAAATTGGAGTCGTCCTCGACTCCGAAATATATCCTCAATCCCAGATCTCCGACGTTCCCTGCCCCTCATGAGAAACACCTGGACCAATCCCGCCAGCGTACCTTCTCATCCTCGGCAGGTGACCCGTCGTCGGCTCTGATACCATTTGTAATAACCCGTCCCTCCACCGATACTGTCCCCACTTAGCCACTGGGTTATCCGGTAGTGTGGGGTTTTCAACGGGCATTGCTGCGGTAATCCAGCAGAAACTTCCCGGATGGTCACCCATCCCTGGATTACGCCCGCCTGAGCACGCTTAACTGCAGAGTTTTCTGCCAACTCTGAAGCCAATTGTGCTGATAAGGCCTCTGTATAATGTGGACGTTCCTTGTCTCCTTTGAGAGCAGTATCTGGCATAATCGCCCAGCATACTCTCCCACCCGAGCACAAGCAAACGACCCCTAATTGTATCCCAACTAACACCGATATTGTTCTCACTTACCCACTGTGGCTATCCAGCAGTGTGGGATTTTTAACGGAACTACTGCGGTTATCCATCAGCAGCTTCCCGAGAGGTCACCCATCATGTGACTACTCCCGGCTGAGCACGCTTAACTGAGAAGTTTTTTCCCATAACTCAGTCAAGTGAACCCATCAGGCCTCGGTGATATGAAAGGACAAACCATTACTTATATTCCAATTCACCGGCGAACCACCGCCGAAATGGGGGTATTATAGTTTTAACCTTAAAAAAAAAAAAAAAAAAAAACGGTAGAAGTATGAATTCAATTTTCGTAATTGTAATATGCGACACATTTTGTACCATAATAAGAAAGGTTTAATCAAAAATGGAAGTAAAAAAGAAAAGAAGATCAATCAATACACCACAATCCCATGTGGAAATGAAGAAAAGCAGAAAATCAGTCACATTTCTTTCCCTATTAAATGATAACCTTCACAAAATCGTTTACAATCTCAATAATATTCTCGTCCCTCAAGATAAGGAATATAGAATCTTACTCTCCCACCTTCCCATGTCTTTTGCTCATACACTTTTCTCCAAAGAATGCCAAGACAAATCTCCCATCACTACCCAAAAATAATAGAGCAAAGCCAAGCAAGTAGCTCATGAAAACAAACAAAGAAAGAGTCCCAAAAGTTCTTCTTGGACCATCACCACCACCAAGAAGTATCCACACAAAGTTCATATATGTTACACTCATATCCCCCTTTAAAATTTTGTCTTTTGTTTTATTCTTCTTTTATGAGATAAGTTAACACTTGAATTTTTTGTTGATTTCTAAGTTTTGGAAAATACTTAGCTTTCCAAAGCACACAATTAGGTGTAAACATGTGAACAAAATGAAAGTCAAAAGATTCTCATCTAAAAAGCTCCTTCTAGAGAAAAAGAAGAGACAGACAAGCTGGGGTTTCTCTTGTTTTACAGGTCAGTTTTAGTAGATTGCTTATGTGGTAATGTGCTGGACTACTCTCTTTTACAGTGACAAATCCCCAACTTTTCTCTAAAGCAAAATTTGGGGTCTCTGATTGGAATTAGATGAGACAGGCAAGGTGAGGAAAATGGGGGATATTTTGTTCGCATTTTACTTAAAGAAGAATGTTGATGTCACCATTGAGGGGTCACTTTAGATATTCTAGTGTCATGGTGATATGGCAGTTGCAGAAATCTAGTTGGCTCTTTGTTGTTGTTTTAAGCCACTAATTATAATTTGATTTCAGGTGAATTTTCTCTGTTGTGGTTAAAAGTTGAATTAAACTCTCTTCCTAGAGTTTCTGGCCTCACCGGAAAATATTTCGGCCAATAAAATCTCTTGAGAAAATTTAGACCAATAGTAAATTAGAGCTTCTGGTCCCACCAAAAAATCTTAAATAATAAAGAAATAATACCTTAAATAAAAACAATCTTACCCGTCTCCATGAGAAAATAATTCTTTAAAATAAAAAAATAATATTTTAAGTAAAATAAAAAATTACACGTGTAATTTTCCTTTTAAGTTTAGGCTTCGGCAACCAACTAAACCCGTGCAGCGCACGGGCGCACATCTAGTACTCAATTGGTAGAGGGCAAAAAAATAAAAATAAAATAGAAATCAGTCCAGGCAGCGGCCAGTGGAGCATGGACCCTAAGAATGATGGTTACGCATCTGACTCTGTTGCTATCAGATGGCATTGCCTTTGCATAAAGCAACTTTGGAATGGTCAGAGTTTTGGCCAAGTTTTGGTGATGGAAGTTGGCACCTAATTGCGCAAGGCCTCATGAGCCGAACTAATGAACTTGATTCACCCCAAACTGCATCTATTTTATTCTGATGCTCTGGGCGGGGGAATTGAACTAGTGATCTCATATTTGAACCTCAGAAAGCCATGCAACTATGAGAGATTTTTATTTGTCTATATAACATGTAATTTTTTCTCATGTAACTTTTGCCAACGTCCCTCTAACAGTGATAATAAAGTCACTGGGAGATGATACTAGTGACCTAAGTTCGAAACTTGTTGGCACTAAACTTTTATAGCCGTTTAAAACTTTAAATGGAACCTTGAACTGGTCCAACCATGTGGGTTTTCGTCTACTCCCAAAGCTCTTTTTGGGTTTGTCTCTCAATGGGTTCTTTAGACTTGTAGCCTAATTTTTGGACTTAGTAGTTGCAATAACAAAACAATGCTGTTAATGGGTTATATCAATTTGTTTGGGGGAGTACCAAAATTCCATATAAGACTACACATCCATTGGCAAGGCTGGTACACCCCTAACCAAACTTGTACCCCCATTAGCATCCCATGAAACAAAAAACTTATAAGGGGACGATAACACTGAAAAGATAATAACATACTCATCTTTGTAATGATTCCTGATTCTCCAATAAGATCTACTCAGAGTCTCTCATTTTTTCTTTACTCATTATGGTGGTGGTGTGAACATGTAGAGAATAAAGAGATTGTGGTGGTGGGTGGTGGTGGCTTTCAAATTCAACTACTGCGGAGATTCTAATGATTGTTTAGAAGAAAAAAACATATCATCCCCATTGTGTTTTGATGTTCATTAGTTTCTAGTTGGAGGAAGAATCTTTAAGTAAAAGTAGAGACATTCTTTTTGTATGGTTGGAGGAGTGTCGCATCAGGCCGTCCTGAAGGCAGCACTACCGGATCGCTTGTCACGCGGCGCACAACCAAAAGGCCACAACTCTTCGAAACGACGAGTAAAACAATCGGCCGAAATTGCATTCTTATGCAATTTGTTTTTGCTCATCTCAAGCCTGCATATAATATTTGGCTTACTCCAATTTCTACGTTTGTTTAGGTTATAGCATGTTTGTTTGACTTCTGAAAACAGAAAAGTCAGAGGTTTGTTTGATAAACAATTTCGGAAAAACATTCTAGAAGCAATATTTTTTTCTTTTTACGAAGCAACAACATTTTGCTTCTAACTTCTGCTTTTGGCATCCATACAGGATATTAGTCTTCCTAGACCTCTGGGCTTGATTTTTCATCCCATGAATCCTAGGTCTTTTTTTTTATAGGAAAAGTGGAGAAAAGACCTCATACAACTTACATAATTTGAGAACTGGTGCTGCTGAGCAGACTTCCAGTTCTCTCCAAACCAGGGGCGGAACCAGGATTGAAGACTAGGGGGCTTGGAAAAAATTATGCGCACTTGTAAAAAAAAAAAATTTGCGATGCAAAAAATAAAAAGAGGATTACCTATTCAATGACAACTGCAGAGTTCCCGGCAACCCTTTCTGATTCAGCTTCTTTAGGCATAGGCTTGTAAAACCCTTCCAATCTTCCTCGTTTGAGTTTCGGTGGTGGACTGTGAGTCGGCATCGTACTCTATCCCCAGAAAAATTCAGTTGTTTCAATACTAGATTTATGAATAAAAATGTAAAAATTACTAATTCAAATTACAAGCTTACTACTAACAGAAATAAGCTGCACCTAAGATGAAGTATAACTCTAGTCTCTTGAAACACTAAAAGGGTGTGCACGTCCAAAACAAACGAACTTGTAACTTGTAAGAACCAGTCTCTACGTTTGGATAATCTTTATGCTCGACTGTTTGGTTTCACTTCTGGGCTACCTATTTTGGAGGCTTAATGAACCACATGAATGGTGAAGACCACAACTAATGATTCAACAACAAAAATTAGACAACAAAATTGAATCCTACTCAATTTCACTGCGTAATAATAAACTAGTACTTGAGCGATATTATATTGATCAACTCCACTTTTTAGAATATGAACGAATACAGTAGCAGCTTAAAAACTACATGACTAGTAACAAATGATAAACCAGAACCAACTTAGAAACATAAACATAAACTAGATAGTTAGAGTTAATAAAAGATGCAACAAATTAAAACGGACCAGTGCAGTTCTTCATTTCAAACATTGCAACAGCGTAGGCACAGATTGCTGCAGGTTCCTAGAACCCCAAGCAGAGCTACTTGCAGTTGTTGGTATCTCGATGTTCAAACCCCAATTTAGTAAATAGTGATATTCTCTTGTACATATGGCGGCATTCACAACCTTAAATAACTCAGGTTAAAACTAGGGTGTGCGTGTAGTTGAACCCATTGATCGAATCATATATTCACTTATAACATCAAAGATTAGTAGATTACACTAATAACAATCAAAATTTTCAATTGAACAAAACCTAGTAAAATTAACCTAAAATTAAGATAATATCCCAAATATTTTCCATATTTTCAATTGAAGATAATATCCCTAGTAAAATTAACCTAAAATTAAGAAAAGTAGAAAATCCACGTCTTTTTCATGAAAGTAAGCAGCAAGTTGATAAAATTTCATCCTTAACACACCCATTAGATCACATTAAATCAGTAAAATCACCTTACCTGGGGTTTTCTTCTTTTCCCCTCTTTCTCCCGCTCGATGAAACACAAGCAAAGATTTTTTTTTTCTTTTACTCGTACATTTGGGTTGAACTGGAAATTACCCTGGCTTGGCTATTGATTCTTACCCTGGCTTGGCTCTAAATTGGATATCTTTTGGTAGTATGTAAACTAATTTATTTATTTTTAGGGGTGGCTTAAGCCAGGGGAAGTCTGTACATACTTCCGCCCCCGCTCCAAACTTAAAACATTGTTTTCTATGACTAGAGATAAAAGTACTGAAATATTGTTTTGAAATCCTACATGACTGGAAAATAAATTGCCGGAGATAATAGTAATAAGACCGTGTATAGTAGTTTGCTCCCATAACCTATCAAAATTGCAGTCTGTGCTTAACATAGCCAAATTGACTGCCAGGTGATTATCCCTATCATTGATTGTGCTGCATGTGCCAATCTAAAAAACTTCCTTCCATCATGGTTTAGAGTGAATCTTTCTCCAATCTTCTCTGCATGTAGACTTCTGATCAGCTTTATTATTTGGCCAGAGTTTGATTCAAATTTTATTCGGCTTCCTAATTCAGCTGCCCAGTTGAATGCATCAGTTGCTGCCTTTTTCCTCACAGCATCTGGTGAGCTTTGCTGCAGGTTTGCCCCTCTAGCTCCTCTGTAGTTTCCTGTATGATCAAAAAGAAGCAATCCCATTCCATAGGTGTTAGTCGCATTATTGAGGATATATGCTATATTGATTTTCAGAGTGAAAAGCATCGGTGCCTTCCATGTTATTCTGAATTCAATAACTTGTGCTTCAGCTTCTTCCCTAGTATACTCAACGTGTATTGGGTTGTTTTTCTTTGCATCTCTTGCAGCCTTGTTGTTATTAATGTATAGAATGATTTCCTTAGCTATGATTTCATCCTTTGGTATCTGCTTTTGAAAGGTCGGATTGCACCTTGCCTTCCATATGTGCCATATCACTATTGCACATAATTCTGGCAAGCCTATAAGATTTTCCTCATTCTTCCTCAGAAGGAGAATAGAAGTAAGCCGGTCATGGAAATCCCATTTTTGGTTTATAACATGATAAGGATCAAAGAAAAGCTCCTTCCACACTTGTTGGACCAGAGGGCAATGGATGAACAAGTGTGATATGGATTCTTTATAGCTGTTACAGATTTTGCAAGTGGTGTCCATCGACAAAACTTTCCCACAAATCTAACACACAATATGACCTCCAGCAAACTGCCAAGCATAGTAAAAACAATATCATTTATCAGTCAAGAAGTTGTTCACCAACTCCATACACAAAATCTACATAAAATCTAATTTCACTATGCACATTTTATTTTATTTCTGACTCAAACAGTATTACATGTCAGAAAATTTTGGCCCCGAAAATGCTTTTGAGACCCCGGTTTTTTACACTAGTTACATGTCAAAACTTTATTGAATCATTCTTTAAAACAGGCCCCCTGTTTTTCTTGGTGGGCAGGTTGGAGAAGAATCAATGGCGCGGATCCGATTGCCACATAGTGGTGTAAGAAAGTGGGGGGGCAAAATCCTGGGTCTCTGTACTGAATTGCTTGCGATACAGTTCATGGATGACAATTTTAATTTTATAGTAATGCTCTGTTTTCTTTGTACAAGTTCATTGTACAACTTTATCAAGACAACACTTACTACGCACATTGGTTATGCATTGCTGCAGCCTGTTTGCAATATTCGGCTTCCTCCTGCTAATTTGTGCAACTTAATCTTCTGAACTTGATTCCATCGTAGGGTTCAAGGTTAAAATGACCAACTTTGCCTTAAGTGATAAAAACTTGCTAATTATCATTCGTGACAACATATCATTTCCAGGATGATTAGGATGTCTACACAGAAATATACACTGTAAATTTCCAGGGTGATTAAGATGTCTACGCAGAAATATGCACCGTAAGTAGTAGTATTTTTCTGCAAGATATACATAATGAACTGCAAAATGCCAAGCACAACACACCAGTCAAGAAGCTGATGTTGCTCAACTTCGACCTAATTGCAAATTTTATTTATTTCATTTCTGACTCCAATAGAATCAAGCATCAGAATTTTTGGTTTTACTCAACAATTCATATAGTAATGCTCTGTTTTCTTCCACCAAGTTCATTGTACTTCATCAGCACGGTCTCTGATCTTAGATTTAGTTTAATCTTTGTTCAAGAAATTGATTAAAGACAAACTCACATGCTAATTTCTTGTAAACTCAAATATAGATTAAAAAATAAATAGATAGATAATCTGAAATTCTGAATACTGAATTACATTAGTAGTAGAAATTTACTCCAAGGTCATGCAAGATAAAAAGCAGACCTGAGGATTTTTACAGACAAAAAACTAAAAAAGAAACTTAATCACTAATACCCTAATTACAACCCCCATTAACACTAACTAAGCAAATGATTCAAAAAACCCATTTGCAGTAGTTGAACAAGAGAAATAAAAACTAAACTTCTAAGAAAGGATAGCAGCCCAATCAACCTCATAAGAAGGATATTTCTGCAACATAAAATTCTCTGATGAAGAACAATCATTGTTCCATGCTTGTTCTGTGAAATCTGGGATCTCAATACAAGATTCAGGTGAAGAATATGATAAAACTGATGCATCATCACTACTACTCAATGGTGGTGATGATGAATTCTCCACTTTGTAAACCTCTGAATATGATGAACCCAGAAAACCCATTTCACATTTTGAAGATGATGAATCCTTCTCATTAACTACCACTGATGGAGTTGAATCAACAACAGCAGCAGAAGCTTCAGTGACCATGATTTTCTTAGTCTTCTTACTAGAAACTCTAACTGGTTTGGAAATTTTCCCTTGTTTCTGAGAGGCAGAGTTATTAATAGCCAAACTCTGACAAATAGCTTCAAGCTTTGCATCAACAGGTGAAGGAAGAGGTTTATTTTGTTCATCTCCAAATTTGCCATCACCAGCACTTGATAATTGGTGCTTGAGATGTGGGAAATTGAGTCTTGCAAAATCACCTCTAAGCTTGTAAGCAGCTCTGTCATAAGCCATGGCAGCTTCCTCAGCAGTGTCAAAAGTACCTAACCAAAGCCTTGTCCTGTTTCTTGGTAGTCTGATCTCTGCAACCCATTTTCCCCAATGTCTCTGTCTAACTCCCCTGTATAGCTTTGAGGGTTTTGCTGTTTGTGATGATAAACCCACAGCTTTCATTGGAATTGATTTTGGACCTAGGTATGAATTCTGGGTTGTTGTCCTAGACTGAAGTTCTTGTTGTTGTGAAATCATGTTCATGTACGAATTCTGTTGTTGTTGAAGAAGAATCTGGTGTTGAAGTTGTTGAATCTGAGCTAAGGTAAGATGATTAAGATTGAAGGAAGAAGAAGATGAAGAATCAAGAACAGCTGATGATAATTGCTCATAATTACTAAAATACCCTTGGGAAAACATTTGGGTATCTGTAGAAGATGTTGAACAAAAATCTGGGTAACCAAAATCAGGCTGTGAAGATGAAGAAGTTGGAGATAAAGAAAAAGGAGATGAAGATGAGAAAGATGATGAAGGGGGAGATGAAGATAAAGAAAATGAACAAGGAGGAGAAGAAGATGTTTGAGAAGCACTATTATGAATAAAAGGTTCAAGTGCTTGCATCAACTCTCCTCTGAATGGATCTGTATTATATAAAGATCCACCATTACAACTATTACTAAAGGTGCTGCTACCATAAATATTTGTAGCTGCTGCCATTTCTAAATCAAAGTAAAGTTAAAGATGATGATAATAATAATAAAACTAACAAAAGAAAAGAAAAAAAGCTTAAATCTGACCTGTTTCTTAACAAAATTAAAGTAAACAGGTTATAAAAGCTGTAAAGTTGAAATTTCTACAGAGGGAAACAAAAATAATCCCTCTTTCAAGATTGATTAAAGCAAATTTATATAACAAAAAATTAAAAAAAAAAAAACTGAATCTCAATTCTGTGTACCGCTTAGCTTTTCAAAAAACTATCTAAACACAAATCCAAACCAAAACCCAGATTTTATTCTGATTAATAAACCAAACCCAGACTTTAGATTTTGAAAAATCTTTAAGGACCTTTTGAAAAACAGAGGAAGCAGACAGAAAGGGGATACAGAGAAGCGGGATTAACAGAAAAAAGGGGGGAAAAGGGGTGGGGGGGGGGGAATCAAGAACCAGCAGTAACTCAATTGCAAATTTCTTTGATGATGATGAAAATGAAAATTTTGATTTGATCTGATCACTCAAAACCTCACCTTGAATTTTTTTTTTTTTTTGTATGAACACTCTGAAGAATTTAGGCCAAAACTTCATCTCTATAAATACAGTTTTCTGTTAAGATTTCTCTCTCTAAATCTACACCATTGAATTTTTTAATTATCTTTTTACCCCACACGTCCATTTCGTTACACCCAATATGATCTTACCTTCAGGCAATTAGATTTTGACACGTACCCAGCTTGGTTATCTGAAACTGACACGTGTTTTGTTGGTTGAGGGCTGGTGTCGGTAACCGTACACGTGTTGGCTGCTTATTGACTAGCAGCTTTTTCTTCACTTGGAGTGGAGAAGAGTGAAGAGAAGTCGTCTCATGAATAGTTTCACGCGCTATCAAATGATGGCTCATGAGGGCAATGGCCCCCCCCCCCTTGTCAAGGAATTCAAAAACCCTAGAAGAGAAAAGTAAAAAGTAGCTTCTAGCGTGCACTCAATGTTAACGTAGATTATCATCATCCCTTTAAAAAAGGATTTTTCAGCTACAATAATTTTAGATTGATCGTGTTGCATAACATGATGGAAGGATCCAATTTTCAAGACTGGTAACGGGGTACCATTTTATTTGGGGTATCAATATGCATATAGGACAAAAAAAAAATTGAGTTGATACTCCCAAACAAAATGGTACCCCATTAGCAGCCTTTAAATTTTAATTTCTGTGAGATTATGCCACTTGATCGGAAAAAAGTTGGCGATTTTTATTTTGGAGGCTTTAACTATTGATGGAAGGAGGAGGAAATGGAATAACATACAAAGCCTCAACTGAACAAGGGGTAGTAACTAGAGATATGAATGAGATCAGTTCTATTTTAACTAGCTATTTTACCTCTCTTTTCTCTGAAACTTCTACTGACCATCTTATATCTCCTCGGACTTCTAACCCTATTTTTGAAAACATTTCTCCTGTCATTTCCTTTTCAGATAATTTAAGTATTCTACAAATTCCTACACCTGAGGAAATCTTTTCAGTTTTAAATAATATGAAACCTAATAAATCACCTGGACCGGATAGTTTTCCAGTTAGTTTTTTCCTTCATAACTGGAGCTTAGTAGGACCTCAGGTAACAGATACAATACAAAACTTCTTCAAAACTAGAACAATGAACGCAGACTTAAACAAGACTCATCTTTTCCTAATACCTAAGCTAAAACACCCTAAAAATCCTAGTCAATTTCGACCAATAGGGCTCTCAATACCATCTATAAGGTCATAGCAAAACTATTAACTAACAGAATAAAACCTTTCTTAGAAAAACTCATATCCCCTTTCCAATCTGCCTTCTTATTATCCAGATAGATCTCTGATAATATAATAGTTTCCCATGAAATTATACACTCTTTTAAAAAGAAAAAGGTTAGAACAGGAGGTCTATGGATTAAGATAGATATGCCTAAAGCTTTTGATAGAGTAAATTGGAGCTTCCTGTTAATTGCACTGCATTCTTTTGGTTTCAATCAAGAGGTTTGCCAACTCATAGAACAGTGCATCTCTACAACATCAATATCAGTTTTATTAAATGGAACACCTGGTGTTTCTTTCAAACCTTCTAGAGGTCTAAGACAAGGAGACCCTCTATCTCCATATTTATTTATTATATGTATGGAAATCTTTTCTAGACTTCTTTTATCTCATGAGCAAAAGAAAACTCCTTCATGGGGTCAAAATAACTCCTAAAAGTGAACCCATCTCTCATCTCTTCTTTGCAGATGACTGCCTGCTTTTTATAAAAGCTGATGTAGTAGAGTGTAGAAACTTACTAGATACAATAGCTATTTTTAGTAAAGCCTCAGGACAGATTATTAATTTTGAAAAGTCAATTGTCTTCTTTAGTAAGAAGGTTGAGCCTAAACATCAAAGCACATAAACCTTAAAGACTCCTACTTAGAAGCACCTTTATTTATGGATAGATCAAAGATAAAAACCTTTGCCCCTATTCTTGAAAGAATGGAATCTAAATCTAAGGGTTGGAAAGGCTTGGTTCTTTCCCAACCAAGTAGGTCGGTTTTAAATAGAGCAATTCTATCTAGCATCCCTACTTACCAAATGGGCTGTTTTCTGATACCAAAAAAGATCACCAATAAAATGAATGCAATCCAACGAGATTTCTGGTGGGGAAAAGATGCTGGTCACAAAGGCTTCTGTCCAAAAGCTTGGCCTAATCTTTGTAAACCTTTACTCAAAGGGGGTCTAGGTTTTAGAGATGCCCGCAAGTTTAATCTAGCAATGTTAGAAAAATTAGCCTGGAGACTAGTTAAGGAACCTAAAGCCTTTTGGGAAAAAACCATGGGATCAAAATATTTTAGAAATAAATCTCATTTTAGAACTAAACCCTCAAAAACGGACTCTTGGACCTGGAACTGTATTAGAAAAGGAATAGAACTGGTTAAGCAACATAGTGTTTGGGAAGTAGGAAATGGTCAAGACATAAACATTTGGAGTGACAATTGGATCCCAGGTCTAGAGGGCACAATAGAAATTCACAATTAAGATAGTAATAGTAAATTAACCTGGGTCTCAGATTTGATTGACATAGAAACTGGTAAGTGGAATACTTCCTTAATTTCTGCCTCCTCCCCTGAGGATATTGCTCATAAAATTAATAAGATTAATATGTTTAAAGATAAGTACCATAACCTTAGAAAAGATCAATTTCGATGGAAGCTAACAAAATCAGGTGAATTAACAGTTAAATCTATGTACGATAAGCTAAATGAATCAGGACATGATGTAGTTAGTCTAGCGCTACCAAAATCTTTTTGGAAATCCCTTTGGAGTTTAAATATCTCAGAAAGAATTAAGATGTTCCTTTGAAAATGTCTCCAAAATGCTGATGCGTGTCGTTAATGCAACAAATTAATAAATATATTTCCCACTAATTAACTGGTAATATAGAGGTAGTAAGAGATCTTTCCCACAGAGAGTTATGTAATTGATAGGTTATTTGTATTAGCAAAATAAAGTAAATAACAAAAGGGGGGTTTGGTTGTAAGATAAATAAAAAGACAATAATAAAGAAAAGAGATGATTAAGGAATCCTTCGCTGTAACCAAGCGTTAACAGGATTATAATACTTATCTATCTTCTGGTAGAACCATTCATCACCAATCGTAGAATAGCAGGTACGCTTAGCTATCCCCAAAACTCCTTGTATCACCGGATAATAGGTACGCTTAGTCACCGTATTCTATCCAACTGAACCACCTTGAGGTACGCTTACAAGGTGTAACTCGATTGAATGCTTTAGGGTTCGTGAATTTAGGTTTGATTCCAGCAGTTAAACTCAGTATGTTCGGTTCAGTTACTGATGTCGTTTCCACACATGATTGCTTTACAGAATCCCTCTGCAAGGTCTCACGTTTTCTACTTGTGTAGGAGATGCACGACAATTACGGATCGTTCAACTCACTACTAGCAATAGAATGATTAATAGACTAATCTAGTTGCGCGCCCAAACCAATCTAAGAATCAATCATAGACCCTAGATATAATGAAAACAAACGATGATGATTAAAACCTCAAATAGACTTGTATTATTAATAAAGCTTCACGCTTAGAAAATTGAATTCATCCTTAATCAACAAAGGATTTAGCTACTCATATTACAAAGAAGATGAATAATGGTGGTTTCCCCCTAAAGGGGTAAACCCTAGGTTTTTATGAGATGATCGATATATTTTATTTGGAAGGCCTAATACCTATTTATATAGGTTTACAATGCTTGGCCTCCAAGTATCCTAGTCGGTTAAGGAACCCGACCCTACAAAAGTAGTAAATGAAGACCCTAAACATGGTTCGGGACTTTTTGGCCTTCATAGGTATGCGTACCTAAATTTCAGTTAAATCCAGGGGAAATAAGTCAAATCCAGGGGACATAAGTATGCATACCCGTATGCATACTTTACTGTCTTCGGTATTCGATAAAAACTCATTTTGGCCACAACTTCTTCGTCCGAACTCGGAATGACCTAATTCTTTTTATATTTCAATTCTCTTCAAGATGGTGATGAGAAATCCTTAATTTGAATGAGTTTATTCGGTTTTTGTCCCGTCTATTGATTTTGAGTGTTTTGCTCCTTTTCGTCGCACTTCTTCAACTTCTCTTGGACTTGGGCACTCGGATACTTGGAATACTTCTCTTCTTAGCTCTTTTCAGCACTTTGTAGATCCTTTTTGGATGATTCACCTATTAGAGACAAATAAGAGAAAACGAGAGTAATAATACGAATACATGCAAGAATAATAGCTAAAACAAGTATGGAATGGACACTAAAATCATATGAATTATGCACTTATCAGATGCTCTACCAACTAATGATAAACTTTTTGGAAAAGTCAAAGAGGTAATGCCCCATTGCACTATGTGTAAAACAGAAGTAGAAACCGCTAAACATCTTATTTTTCACTGTCCTTATGCTAAGGAAATTTGGGAATAATCTCCCAATCCAGTCCAACTATCCTTAGATAATTCTTGTATAATCTTAGATCTCCGCAAAAAGTGGTTAGTTAACCCTAGAACAGATATTTCCTTAGAATTGCTCCTTACCAAAATGTGGTTTATCTGGAAAGAAAGATGTGATAAAGTGTTTGAAAGTAAATCCAAAATAGCTAGAAGCCTAGCAGTGGAAATTCAGAGACACTTAGATTTTTGGTCAATAAGGAAAAAGAAAACTGTGAAAACTAAGGGACAGCATAAAAAGAAGCAACATCACACATGGAAGGCGCCTAACACAGACACACTAAAGATAAATGTAGATGCAGCTTGGGTCGCCGAAGTATTACCTTCAAGTTTTGCTTTAATTTTAAGAAATGATGCAGGTAACTGTAAAGGTGGAAGAGCAGGGAAATCCACAAAAAGCAGAAGCTGTAATAATTGTGCAGGCGGCAATTTGGTCTAAGGAAAAACAGATAAGCAGTTTCAGCATTGAAGGAGACTGGGAAAGCATCTTCAAATACTTATATGGTCATTCCCCGGATATCTCGTGGCGTGCTAAAGCCTGTCTTGATGTGGCTAACAGAATAGCTCATCTTTGCAACAAAAAAAAAGGGGGTTTTAACTATGTTCCTAGATTAGGTAACCAAGTAGCGGATATTTTAGCAAAATTTGTAAGGTCTTTAAATTCAGTCGAAGAATGGGAAGACACTCCTCCCTCATGTATTTTTAAACAATTTTTAGTAGATAATCTAATATGGGGAAAACTCAAACCCCCAGATTAGATGGCTCTACTCCAACTGTATTTGCGGCTCTCAGAGAGACCTAGTTTCTTTAATGAATTATCTTATTTACAAAAAAAAAAAAGATGTGCATAGTTCTCGAATTTTACTATAATTTTTTTTGCTAAACGTCCGAAACTATCAAGTCAGGAGGCCACATTGCTATTTGCTAGTTGCTGCTATACTGGCAAAAACTGTAGTACAGTTCCTGAGGCACTCCTACATTTCTACCCTAAATCGGTAAGAATGCATTACCTAAACTGTTATTTTCAACTTACCTAAACTGTTTTTTAGAGTGAATAAATGGATTCTAATACAAGCATGTTTGGATATTAGAAGTAAAAATACTTATGTCTTTCCAAAATTAATAATTCATTTCATAATTCATTTTTTTCTTATAAAATTTTACCATTCATTCAAAAATTATATTTATTTTTGTAAACTAATTTCTCGAGGCATATCCATAACCTATGAGACTTTCACTTGTGCAGGTTCGAGATTCATACTCAAAAGTGTGGCAAAAACCCATTCTTCTATATTGTGTCCGAGTATTTGCATGAGTACATTCTGGAATCAACTCTACGGCGCCAAATGGTTTAGTGTTGGAAAATGTGCCAAACCATTTGACCTTTTTAATCTCGGCCTTTAGATTTAATATTAGAAGTTAAAATCTATGTATTTTGTGACAAACCATTTGGTGTTTTAAACTTGAGACATCAGATTTTCATTAAATTTTAAAGTCTAACGGCCTATTTGGCGCTATCTTAATTCAACTTCGATTCACGGGAAAAATTGGTCATTGATTCAAGCCATGAAACTTGCACGTTGTTTGTTTTCTCCTGAGTCGTCTGAATCTGACTCATCTGATTCTGACTGATATCACTCTGGCTCATCTTGATTTGACTCATCTAACTCAAAAATATGTGAGTCATTGACTTTGTCCCATAAGTCAGTGGCATTTTATTCCTAGACTCAAATGGGTCCGAGTTAGGAGGTTAGGTCTGAGTCAGATCTGACTTCTGAGTCAAATTAAAAACAAACAACCTAATATCTTATTTGAGCCGAGCCATGTACCGAGTCAAATTCAGACGCCGAGTAAGTAAAAATCAAACACACTCTTAAATCTTGACCAATAATAAAAGAAAAGGCTCGAGACAATGGGATCAGTAGCACGCAAAAAAGAAGTGTCAAAGTTTTCGACATGGTACCACCCTTTTCGTTATACAGTGAAACCATTTGACATATTCACATGAGCTAGTTGACATCGGTTATATTTGCACGTCACCTATTGGGGGATTCCATTTTGCTTGGGGTGTGCTAAAAACCAAATAAGACAAAACATCAATTACTTTTGGTTTGGTACACTCCAAGCAATATGTAACCCCCATTAAGCCATGTGGTTATGGGGATCGTAAGAACTCGTTGAATACCTTGAGATCAGGATGCCACACCAACTTCTAAGAAAGATATTTGGGTTTCAACCAAGGTTTGAAAAAAGGGTCATGGCCCAGGTCACGGGTACTAGCCGTGAGCGTTATAACGCGTTTTGACGGGTGTGAGCACATTATGGGCCAAAAACGCGTTATATAGGAATAAAACGCGTTTTTTTGACGCTTTTTTAAAATAACGAGTGTGTTAACGGTTAAATAGGAAAAATAAATAAATTGTGATCTGAATTTCCTATCTAACGGTAATCACATGAGTGAAAACGGTTACAACGGGTCTAAATAACGTTGTGACTACGTTTTTTCATTTTTTTTGCTTTATTTGCTTTATTTGATTTTTTATTTATTTGTTTTAGGGTTTTTTACATACAAATTTATGGATATCTTGTAAAAATTCATAACCATGAGTTTATGACTTATAGCAATGCATTGTAGTTATCGTCTACCGAGTCATCGACAATATTTATACACGCATACTATCACTATCAACTTGATATTATCAAGTTGTCACTTGAATAGTTGAATGCACTCCCCAATCTTTCTAATAATGCATATCCGTATGCAAAAGAAGTCAAAATTTTGTTGTCGATGATAAGTGAAATTGATAAAATATTATAGTAATAATACTCTTAGGCTCTTAGCTACTTGCTACAAGACTATCCAACAAGGAATGCAAGTGGAAGAGACTAACTAGAGAAAAAGATAGTGAGAGAGGGAAGTTATGGAATCAGATTTTTTTTATGGGGATTTGGAGGTGTGTCAAAAGTTAAAGAAATAAAACAAAAAAATAAAGTAGTTGGTTTCATGATCAAAGACATAGCTAGCCTATGTTTCTTTACGCATGCAACCAGATTCCTAATGTTTCAAGAATATAATGATTACCTAGCTAGTATGCTTTCTTGCGCAAAGGAATGCTTTAAAAGGACAAGAGGAGAATTAAAACGAAATCAATACCTCTAGTTCTCTGCTTTTCTGCTTCTTGCGCAAAGGAAAGCTTTGGATTTTGAATTTCTCAAATACGAGTTTAAGAGGTAATATTAATTTTTCTTGTAGAGTTTTCTTTCAATTAAAGATATAATTTGTTGATACGTTGTTAATTTATTTATGAAATTATCATTTTTTTATTTCATGATGTCGGAGTAGTGATGTTAATGTTGATGTTGAAAATTATCTTTGAGTTTGAATTGAGCAGTTAAAATTTTGAAAATTTTGTTTTAAAAAAATAACATAAATACAATCCATGATTAGGAGTTTTAACTTTTAAGCTTTAAAATTAGAAATGTTTTAAGAAATGTTAATATTCATAATTCAATATCCCACCAACTTGAATCAGTTGATACGTAAAGAATCATTGTTTCTTTATAGAAAATGGTATGATGAATTGATATATGGTATGTCGTATGCATGTTCTCAATCATGATTAGAAAAAAAGAGGTTGCATGATTGAATGCATACAGTAAAGAATGCATATAGTTTGTCGTAAAGAATCATCGTTTCTCTCAAAAAAAAATTATGCATATAGTAACGTATTAAATGGATCCTTGTCCTTTAAGTAATGTATGTCACTTATTCCTATGTAAAATTTTCTATTTACAGAGTATAATGGAAGGATCGACATCCACACAATCTGCAAAACGAGATGTTTTTCATGCATATTGTACTGTAATGAGTGATGGTAAAAATTTGAAGTGCAATTTTTGTGAAAAAGAAGTATCTGCGGGAATTTCGCGTTTCAAAATGCATTTGGCACAACAAAGAGGTACAGTTACTCCCTACATGCATGTGCCACCTGAGATTAAAAATTTAGCAAAAGTTGCAGTGCAAGAAAAAAAGAAAGCAAAAAGGCAACGAATACCAGAAACTGAATATGAAGATACAGAAATTCAACATATGTATGAAAATGAACCGTGGAACCCTGTGTGTGATATAGATGAAGAAGAACAAGATTTTCATGCAGTAGAACAAGCGCAGGTAACACAAAAGAAAATGGGTGGGTTATCGAAGTTAAAGAAATTTTTATGGACGAAAAAGTAAGAATACTAATGCGGGAGAAGGTACATCGCAGCGTCCATGGGCCTCTATGGACATACCTAGTTCTACAATGTGCACACCACACCAACCACCTAGGATGTCTGTAGATATGGGAGGACAATATAATACTAATAAGGATTCTCAACCTAGCATGGCGAATTTTGGGAGAAGTAAAACATGCCGGGAAAAAGTTGATTCTTCTGTTGGACGTTTTTTCTATGCTAATGATATTCCCTTCAATGTGGCCAACTCATCTCAGTACCACGAGGCATTCAATGCAGTTGCAAATTTCGGCAAACCCCACAGAGTTCCGTCTTCCTATAAGTTGTCGAACCCATTATTAAGGCAGGAAAAACAAAGGATTCAGAAGGATGTGGTGTCGGTCCAACGACATTATTGGAGAGAGTATGGGTGTACACTCATGTCAGATGGCTGGAAAAACAAAAATAACCATACGATTGTAAACTTTTTAGTTTACAGTGGCCATGGAACAACATTTTTGAAAAGCGTTGACATCGAGCATAATCGGTTGACAGCAGAGTATTTGATGAGTTTGTTCAGACCAGTTATAGAAGATATTGGTCCGACAAATATTGTTCAAATAGTAACTGATCAAGGATCCCAATTCAAAGCTGCAGGTAACTATTATAACTTAATTTAATTACATGTATTTATTTATATATATTATTAATTCATTTCTCGTTTTGTTTTAATAGGTATGACATTGGCCATAGAGTATGGTACATTTTTTTGGGTACCTTGTGCAGCTCATGTGTTGGATTTAATGTTGGAAGATACCGAAAAATTCCCGTTTGTTAAAGGTGTGATTGCATAAGCTAGAAAAATCAGTAAATTTATTTATAATCATGCTTGGGTTCTTGCTAGATTTAGACAACATTCTGGGGGACGCAATCTATTGCGCCCTGGCTTAACAAAGTTTGCGACAAATTTTATCGCAATCAAAAGTATCATTGATCAACGTAATGAAATCGAGAGTCTTTTTGTAGACCAAGAATTTGTGAACTCGCCAGAGGGAAAAACTCGTACGGCTAAAGATGTGAAAAGCATTGTCTTGAATGAGATGTTTTGGCACACATGCCAAAACGCATGCATGATGGTTGGTCCTTTATTGAAAATGGTCCGTTTCTTGGATTCCGATAAACCTACCATGGGTTATTTATTTCATGCACTTGCTACATGTGTGGAAACTATACAAAGGGGTTTGGGTACAACTCGAAATAATTCTATTGTAGGTGTGATAAACCGAAGATGGAAGATCAGTTGAGATCTCCTCTTCATGCTGCCGCGCATTTTCTGAATCCATATTATATCTACAACCCAGCAACCAATCTCATCAACAATGAAATTTCTCAGCCTCAAGTTTGTCTTAATGAAGTTATATCAAAAATGATTAGTAGCCCTCAAGACCAAGCGACATGCATGCTAGAGGTGTGAATTTTTATTAACAATTAATTTCATAATTATATGAATTTCTATTAACAGTTTTATGATTTTTTTAGGCGGAAAGAATGCAAATGATGCAAGGCCAATTTGCATCATCATTAGCAAGACTGGCTGCTCTGCAAGGTGATCCTGTAAGCTGGTGGTTGTCATACGGTGCTCAGTTTCCATCACTCTAGAGGATCGCGGTAAGGATACTAAGCCAGACAAACACATCGTCTGGATCCGAGAGGAATTGGAGTGTGTTTGAAAGAATCCACACCAAACTACGCAACCGTTTAGTTTCGTCAAGAATAAATGATCTGGTGTATGTTCAGTACAATTTAAGATTAGAGCAGTAAAGAGTTCAAGGTAAAGCAAAACGACATAACATCGATGTCCACGATGTTCATAGCCTGCTGACAAATGAAAATATGCTTGACTGGATATCAGGGGATGACGAAACACCAATTTTACCTCATGAAGAACATTGGTTAAATGAATTGGAAGAGGAAGCGGCTAATAATCCAGAACCTCTCCCTCCACCGTACGAATGGCATGATCCAGAAGTTGAAATCCCATATCAAAGGTTGCCGGTGAGTAACTTTGTTTATGACTTTGGTAATCTAACATTTGGAGACAATACACAAGGTCATGAAAATGTAAATCCCATATACAATTCTCTTTACACTGTCGATCGTCCAGAAGAAGATACCCGAAGAATAAATGAAGCGTATAATTCCAATATTGATAACAATAATGAAGTAGATAATCGTAATGATGATGAGGAAGAAGACTGGTTATGAAGATGACGATACTGTTAATTACGACAGCCAAATGAATTACGAGAACCAATATGAGGCGGAGGAGGAGGAATCAACTAAGAATCATCGAGAAAATAGACAATACTTGAATAAGTCGAAAAAGAAATCTGCTTCAAGTTGGTTTGTTTAAGTTTAAAATTTCAAGCACTACTATCACTAGGTTACTTATTGTAAGTTTATAAAATTGGAAGTGTTTGATCATATAGGTACGATATACCTTTGTATTATTTTTAAAATTCTAGTTGTAAGTTTGAAAATAAAAATTGCATAAGAATTTCTCCAACTTAATTGTTTCCCCTAAAAAACGGGTATAACGGGCGTGTAAACGGAAAATACGGTCTAAAAAACTTGTGTTAAAATGTTATTTAGAAGAAAAAAACGGAAATATCAATTTTAGAAAAACGGAAATCACATGCGTGAAAACGGTTATAACGGGTCTAAATAACGCCGTTTTTTCCTATTTATCGGTGTTATTTAGCCAAGCGTATCAGTGAGCCTCACAGCAACGCTATATAGGCGTGACCGTTATAAAACGGCCGTTTTTCAAACCTTGGTTTCAACATGGTATAAACTTTAAACTCCAAAATATCTAGCGACAGCCATTTTTGAATTTAGCTTCGTTTTGATTGCGGCGTCAATTTAGAGATATTGTCTTCATCAAGTGGACCTAAGTTACTAGTGGTGGACTGTGGTGACTGATGAAGAATGGAAGGGACAATAATGGAGGTGTTGGCAGATGGGATTTTGGACCCTATGGATGGAGCGTCAAAATTTACATTTATTGATTTCACATAATCTTGTTGATACAACTTTTGACTTGGAATCAAAGCCATGCATTGATTTGCTTCAACCAATTTTTTTTTGGTTCGAAACGGCATTTTCTTATTAAGTTGCTACATGCCAATGTTCACTGTGGTGCATGGTCGAGGATTAAAAGTCAAATTGAAGAGACGTGAAAGAGAAAAGAATGTGTTACTTTGGTTGGGTTATGAATGAAATACCCATCGTCTTTCTTCCTCTCTTCGTCGTATACTCTGATTTACCAACTAAAACCACTTTAATTATGTATTAATTCATTTGGTTGGATCCAACCATGAATCAACTAACATGTTTTTTCTATTTTTGTTATCCAAAGTTTAAGCTAAAGGTATGTTCGGGCGAGGCACCACGTCCATTAATAATCTTTAAAGCTTAAACATGAACACATTAAACCTTTCGGATAGATGTCATAATCTGAGGATTATTAGAGCACCATTTTGTTCTAAAAAATAATTATCTCTTGGATAATCCGAGCACTATCACCAACGAGTAAAAATCAAATAGCGTGCGTTGCATAATTTTCTTAAAATACTTAGCGTGATGATGATGGTGGGATGATCATAATTAAGTGAGGTTCGGTTCAATTGTGGCCACGAATTAATTTATTTGTTGCATGATAACTTATTTATTTTTTGATGATAACATTGAGTTTATTGATGATATTTATTTATTTGTCTATCACTAGAGTTGTGCTTTACTTTCAATAAGTTGCATGATCGATACATACAAAACCTTGAAAGGGCATTGAGCTGATTTAGAACAAGTGAAGCTAGAGACGACTCTCTTCTCCAAATCTTAAAGCTTCTAAAGGAGGAGGAAAAGACGTGGACACCTCTAGTTTCCTCAATTCGAATCGGAATGTTTGTTTTTGGTGTTTTTTATATTGCGTGTATAAATAAGTCAAGAGGAAAAACTATCCACGATTCCAAGCCATTTATACTCGGCCAAGTGACATGTCGGGAAGCTCCATTTTAGAGTGGTAATAAATCTAAAGCATTTACAATGCGAGCAAATATGTGGTTTTCTGTTGTGCCTTAGCTTTATTCTTTTTTTTAGTTGTTCAACCGCATTATTGTCGTGGGTAGTTTTGTGTTTTATTTCTGTTGTAAGCTTGTATCCCCGGGGCTGTAAGTCAAACAACTCACCCAACTATATTTAGATGATTGATCATTTGATTTTGAAATGCTCTAGACCTCTAGTGCTAGTTGGGAATGGAGATTTTCGTCCGAGCAAAACTTCTAATCCACTAATATCTTTTCTTGGTGATCTAACTTAACATGAATCATATCCATTGCTTAATATTTCAACCATTGACTAATTTCATTTCAACATCATTACTCAAGGCACTATCAACTTTCTAGTTATAAGGTTAACTTTTAACATTGTCAACTCGATCACCAAGTCAAAGTGCATGTATATGGTTCGCACAAACTCAAAAAAAAAAAAAAAAAAAAGAGGTCGACTTTATCAATTTTCATGCCACATTCACTGTAAAATGTTCCCCATGCATTATCTTGCTTGTCATTACCTCCCTCACATGTGCATGGTCGATGGAGTGTGCATATACATTGGCTTTAGAAATGTTGAATAACATCAAATTCAATTTCCTTTATATAAAAATAAAGATACATTTATTCAACTAAAAGCATTAATATATAGGAATCAGAATGTATATAAACATGCAAGTTTCTTTTCCAGATGCAATCACTGATAATATGACTAAACAAAAAATACATTTAACATTACATGTGCGATTTCAACTACAGTAAAAACTCCAAATATTAATAGCCTTGAGATTTCATAAAATTATTAATATATGGAGTTTATTGGATGTCTTCCTTAATCATCCAAATGAGCAACAAGTCGTATATGCTTTAACCGAAGAAAAAATCATCGGTGGAATTAGACAAGAAGCGGAGGGAGATAATCCTGATGATGATAGTACGGAGATACCAAAAGTTTCATGCCAAGAAGCTTTAAACATGTTCGCCGAGTTGGAAATGTTTTAGCTTCAACAAGAAGGTGCACATAGTAATGAGGTCTTGAGCATCCGCAAATCAAAAGATGCGATGACAATCCAAAAAGTTGCATCATTTTCTCAAACAACCATAGATAAGTATTTTATTTCATCTTAAATTTTGATGCAAAAAGATTTATAAGTTTCCAATAATGTCGATTATATTAATATATGGAGGTAAATTCCGCATGACGGGACTATAAAAATCTATTAATATTAAAGTATGAAGATTATTACTAATTATAACTGGCCCAAATTTGGACTATGATTTTTTTATTAATATATAAAGTTTATTAATATATGTAGTATCATTATATGGAATTTGTACCGTATAATAAATAGAGCCCATAATTTTTTTATTGAAAACCATTAGGGCCTTTACCCGCTACTGCCTTGCACTATTTCATATATAAAATTGTACAAGAAAATCACTTCATGAAATCAAGGGATTTATGACGGCCGATTTGCTAACGGTTATTTATTTATTGTAACATCGTATCGACGTTACAAAGTTTGTCACGTTGAGAGATCGCTATAATAGTTGATATCTGTCACTAAGTTTAGGGAGGATTGTGTGCAATTATTTTTAGTATCCTCGACGTAAAATGACAAGTCACCTTGTTACCCTCTATTAATACTATCAAGGGACAAAATGGTCATACTTTTGTTAATCCATTTACAAAATAGTCATATACTTTGCCGACATAACAGTGAAGGAAAAAAACGGGGTTATTTGTCTACAAAATACCCTCCCTCTTAGCTAAATATCTTTAACTACAATTAACTCATTCACAGTGGAACCTCACTGACGTGGATATCCAGACACGTGGCAATAATTTTGTGGCCAATACCGAGAGAGCTATCTGACTCGCTGAGTGGGCTGAGTTGCATGGGATGAGCCATTTTGCACAGGATGAACTCAATGTAGCTCCATAATGGTGCATTACAGCTTTAGTTCGCACCATCATGGAACAATATCCTTCCCTGCAATCCATTCCTAAGCATACATCTAACATTTCAGCTCCTCCATTTCTTCAATTCACTCAAACGATACTTCTAAACCCGTGAACACACCGCACAACCAATACCATCTGAATTACCAAACTTGCGGTTCAATCAAACTCCTAACCATTCGAACACCAGCTCCACAGCTTCTTATCAACATCAGTTGCACACTGCAATTTCAGTTTGCTGCAGCAACCACTTCAAACAAATTAACATTCATACAACATCAACACCATAGACTCATCCATCACCAGCATTCCACCTATATCACTTTATGCAGCACAGCCTCATTTTGGCAGTACACCACCATTCTCTGTAAACCTAGTACATTCATCTAGTCTGTGTAACCTGTACTGCAGCAGCAAACACATCATCATATCATTTCCACGACCGCCATCAACTTGAACTGCAGCTACAATCCAATAAAACCATCTGCATCTCCTCTTCATGGAAACATCGCCACTAGCTCATATCCATTCACCAGATCACCACTGCTTCGAGCCATTCAAACAGCCAACATCCAAAGTCATAAACCACTTCTTCCATTCTCAGTACTACCACCAGTTCATCATCAAACATACTATTCATCTACCAGCAGCAAAATTTGGTCCATTTTTGTAGCTAACAATCCATTTTCATCTCCATTAACATATTCAAAACTACCACATTAAATACAAAACTCATTGTCAACCCATATAGTTTTCCATCATCACCATCATCAAGAACAACTGAACAAAAACAAACAACCAATTTAACATTGTAAATTTTGATGTTCATGTATTATAAGCAAAAAATATAAACATGATACCCTAACTATCATGCAAAAAAATTCAACACAAAAAACCCTAACGATTATACATACTAAACACCATTTCACATGAATCAATTTCCTTATCAGTAAGAAACTAGGGTTTCTGAAAATCCCGAAATTGAAATTGGATTTCTTTAAAAAAAATCCCCAAATTAAAATTTCAGTTGCAGTATCAATCAGCAAACCAGACTCAGACCCTTAATTCATACAATCCATCAATTATCTTACTGCAAACATCAATTTCTATACCATTTTCTTCTTGGATAAAGAGTATTACGTTCACTAGTTGGAAGCCTAACAAGCTAAGCTCCAACAACATTATTTTTTTGAAGCTAAAAGGAAATGATATATTGAAGGAGTTACAGAGTTACATAGTTTGCTTCCTCCTCTAGTTGAACAACAATTATACTTGGGGGAGTCAGTAACCAGACTTGGTTTAACTTATTAACTCTAGCTAACTTAGACAATACATCCGCTAACTTATTCTTTTCCTTTGGCACATAAGAACATTGTCGGGAGCTAAAAAACTTAAGCAAATTTTTGATATCTCGAAGTAAATTATGAATTCGCCAATCACAATTACACTTGTCATTATTTACTGCTTCTACCACCAGCTGAGAGTCCAGTTCAAACCGTACATACTGCAAGTTCATCTCTTTTTCCCATGAAATCGCTTCCCACAGACCCCTACACTCTGCATGCTCTGGACTTGAAGCCATAGTTAGGTAGATACATTTTGATCCTTTGTGTGCACCTGCAAAATCATGAATAATTAGACCAATTCCGCCATTATTATTCAGAAAAGAACCATCAGAATTAATAGTAAGAAATCCTCTTTGAGGAGGTGACCAATGCAGATTAGTTCCGATTTGTCTATTTGAGTTAACTGTACGCCTACAAAACATTTCACTAAACTCTGAAAGATATTTCCTGCATTTTTTAATAATGATTTCTGGTGAAGATGAAACCCCTTTGAAGACTGTGTCACATCTCTATATCCAAATGCACCAAGACACAATTGTTATTCTGCATATTGTGTCTTCATCTATTTGACCAGCTTGCAAGTTCATGAAATGGGAGTAAAGCCAATCCTTAAGAACAGTATTAGGTTGAATATGAAAGCCCATCACTGCAAACCAGACCAACTTAACCAGAGAGCATTCCAGGATACAATGAGAAGAGGTTTCATTAATTTGATTGCAGAAAGGGCAAGTGAAGTCTCCATCATGTATAGCATGAATCAGTTTATCTCTGGTAGGAAGAACATCTTTCACACATTTCCATATGAACTGGTTGATTCTAGGAAGCAGAGGTAACTTCCATAATTTTTTGTAGACAGTTTTCATACCTGCATTTACTGTCTGGCTTACATTTTTCTCTTCAAACATCTTCTTATATGCTGACTTAACTGAGAAAGAACCATTTTTTTCTAAAGTCCATACCATTTTGTCTTCATAGTTTGGGAAGATAGAGATGTTGAGAATTAATTTAGCTGTTTGATCTTCAAAGAGTGAAAAAACTAAATCAGAATTCCAAGAACAGGAATCAGCAGCAAAAAGTTGATGGACATATTTGTACTGACTATGATTGGTGGTCCCATTTTTGGGAACAGGAGGATCTTGAATTCCTTGCACCCACTTATGCTTCCAGATGAGAATCTTATGCCCATTACCCATAGACCAAAAACTATACTTTTGAATGAATTCTAACTCGGAACTGATGCTAGTCCAAGACCAAGTAGAATTTGTTATCTTCTTTATATCAAAAATCTGTCCATCTGGAAAATACTTTGCTTGCAGAGATTTTGCACATATTGAGGTTTGATCAGTGCATAGTCTCCATGAAGATTTAGCTAAGAGATCTCTATTAAATAGGTGAAGATCTCTAAATCCTAAACTTCCTTCTTCTTTGGGAGAATTAACACTTTTCCAAGTAATGAGTTGTTTACCTTTGTTTGATTTCTTTTTCCTCCAGAACTTTTATTGAGTGGAATTCATTTTCCTTATAGTTGTGTTAGGAAGCTTTAAACATAACATATGATGCACATGAATAGCATTAGTGACATTTCTAACCATTACTGACCTTGCTGCTTCAGACATGTTAGTAGATCTCCATCTAGTAAGTCTAGCCTCCTTCTTAGTATTGAGAATAGAGAAAGGAATTTTATTATTCCTACCAATAAAGAAAGGTAAACCCAAGTATTTCTCATCCTTGAGGTCTAACTGTTTTACCTGAAGAATACTACTTATTGTTTGGCAGTGAGAAGGACTCAAGTTCTTGCTAAAGTAGACTGCAGATTTGTTGAAATTAATAAGCTGGCAAGAGAAAGAGCTGAAATCACCAATAACTTGAAGAAGTTTTCTTGTTTGATCTAAGTTTCCTTTGTAGAACAATAGACAATCATCTGCAAACAATAGGTGATTAATATTATGAGCAGACCTTGAGATTTTCATACCTGTCAGTTGCTTTGTAGTTTCATAGTGATTCAAATTCCTTGAAAATGCCTCCATTGCAAGAATGAATAGATAAGGGGAAAGGGGGTCCCCTTGCCTTATGCCTCTGGTAGGTTTGAAAGAAGTTGATGGTGAGCCATTAACCATAATTTCTGTCTGAGTAGTTGATATGCACTGAAAAATAAGCTGACAAAAATTTTCAGAGAAACCAAATTTCTTAAGAACCTCTATCAGAAACATCCATTCCAATCTGTCAAAGGCTTTTGACATGTCCATTTTTAAAGCTAGATGACCAGTTCTTCCTTTCTTATTCTTCATAGCTTGAACTAACTCTTGTACCACACAAATGTTCTCAAAAATTAATCTACCAGGGGCATATGCTGACTGCATGGGAGATATAATATTAACCATATGTTTCTTAAGTCTCAAAGCTATGATTTTAGATATCAACTTATACACTGTGTTACAAAGAGCAATAGGTCTGAAATCTTCTGGCCTTTGAGCTGAGTTGATTTTGGGGATCAAAGTGATTCTAGTACAGTTTAGTTTCTTCAACAGAAAACTAGAATGAAAAAAAGCTTGCACCAGCTTGCAGATATCTTCTTTAACAACAACCCATTGAGACTGATAAAACCCAGGAGGAAAACCATCTGGACCTGGGGAAGCCCAGGGTTCCATTGACATGAGTGCATTGTGTATTTATTTTTCATTTGGAATGGCAACTAACTCATTATTATCTTACTGAGAGATACAGGAGGGGTAAGCTCCAACAACATACTACTACATTAATTGGACAGGTTGCTGTGCTAGCCTACCAGCGAGCCTCATGGGTAACCTAGCCAAGGGATCCAAAGCGGATAAGAGGCTGAGATTGTGTCACAGGGGGGGGGGGGGACTAACTCTACCTTCCATGTTAATTTATACAATATTACGTCATTGGGGGCTCAAACCTGGGACCCTCTGAAACGCATGAAACTTTGGGGAACAGGGAAGACCAGCTGAGCTAGCCCGTTTTCTTCTCGATCTGACTTCAATCACTATCTCCATCTTTGTCTCAATTCAGTGAGCATCAAATTAAAACCCTAATCTTCACTTAGCTCTCAATCAATCACAAACATCAGCATAAACCCAATCTCCTGTTTCTCTAAAAAATCTTCACAAAAACGCCATTAAAGCTAAATCAAACCATAAACACGAACTATGTAATCTTAGAAGGATCTATTTACGATGAACCTCACTCGAAACCTCTCATTCTTCAGTCAATCGCCATTTTTACAGAGCTTTAGAGATTAGAAAGAGAGAGAGAGAAAGGCGACAGATAATGAAAAGGAGAAGAGAACCCTATACCGTTATAGACAATGTTTATTTGGGACTAATCATGTCCGTCTAAATGAGATTAATATTAACAAGATCTATGGTTACAGATCTAGTGTAGTTAGGTTAAGGGTAGGATGATAAATCTACCCGTCCATTTAACTCTGACTTGGTGGGACCACCTGACTTAACCGCACAGATATCAAAAGTGTGACTATTTTGCAAATTGTTTGTAACTGTATGACCATTTTGTAAATCGGGTCCTAATTGTGGGACTGTTTTGTAGATCTTTCTACTATCAACATCCGAACAATTCACATTCTTTTCTCCAACCATATATTTCCCATTAGGGTTTTGTAATGCACAAGATAATGCCCAATCATTGCATTGGGAATGTGCAAAAAAATTAAAAAAATAAGAGAGATGCTTTGACTTGCATTGGATATTGTAAAATTTCACTCTCAATTAATGTATGTTTGGTATATCTATGTTAAATTTCATTCTCCAATGCAAGTTCAAAACATCTCTCTTATTTTTTTAATTGTTTTTGCACATTCCCAATCCAATGATTAGGTGTTAACAAAACCCTTCACATTTTAATTCTTCATTTTAATTACTAAAAACCAGAAGACAAAATCAAAATTAACGAAATTAGTTTTTCATTTAACTTGTCTGAAAATTAGAAGAGGAAAAATGAAAATATATCGTGAATAACTGAGAGCCTAATTACATGTCTTCGTCCATTTCTCATTTCCTCTCCATCCATTTCTATTCCGTCCATATGAGCTTCCAAAAACTCTTTCTTCGTTATATTGATTTCACATAATCTTGTTGTACAACTTAGACTCGGAACCAAAGCCCAGCATTGATTTGCTTCAACCAATTTTCTTGATTCACAAACGGGATCTTCATATTAAGTTGCTTCATGTCATTGTGGTGCATGGTCGATAGTAAGGATTGAAAGTCAAATTCGAAGAAGACGTGAAAACGAAAGAATGTGAGATGTTTGGTTGGGTGATGAAATTTAAATTTCCATGGTCTTTCTTTTCATCGTCGTGTACTCTAAGTTACCGACTAATTGCCGCTTTATGTGTTAATTCATTTGGTTGGATCCAACCATGAACCAACTAATCATGTTTTCTATTTTTGGTTATCCAAAGGTTAAGCTAATTAATCCAACTCATAAAGGTGAGTTCGTGCGAGGCACCACGTCCATTAATAACCTCTAATCCTAAATATACTAAACTTTTCGGATAAATGTCATAATCCGAGAATTATTCTAGCACCATTTCGTCGTAAAGATAATAAATTTATCGGATGAGCTCTATGTCATCACCAACGATTAAAAATCAAATAGCGTGCATTGTATGATTTTCTTAAAATACTTAGCGTGATGATGATGATGATGGTGGGAAAATTATAATAAGGGAGGGTGAGGTAGTAGACGGGAGCCCTTGGTTTAATTCGGTCCACGAAAGGGAACACTCCCCACATGTTTGTAGTCTAAGGCAACTTCTAGTTATAAATTTAATATTAGGGTCTCTCACAATCCCAGATTAGATGGCTTTATTACTTTTGTAATCATCGCTCCTTATGAGTCTTTGTCCTTCAATTAAATTTCTTATTAAACTTAAAAAAAAAAAAGAAGTTGTGCTTTACTTTCTATAAGTTGCATGAGATTGCTACACACATACCGGATAGAAAACCTTGAAAGGACATTGAGTTGATTTTGAAAAAGTGAAGCTAGAGACGACTCTCTTCTCCGATTCTTAAAGCTTCTAAAGGAGGAGGAAAAGATGTGGACACCTCTAGTTTCCTCAATTCGGAATGTTTGTTTTTGGTGTCTTTTATCTATAAAGACTTAAAGGCCCAGATAAATAAAGCTTTCACGTTAAACGGTGAGGAAATTCTCGCTTTCTATTGGACGAAATAGATCCTTTTTGAGTTTTGTGAAACGAGCGTTTTGGTGAGGATACTTGGTAAGGTATGATTGGTTTAAAAAGAAAGATTAAAATAAATAAAATAAAATTCAATATTTAGGTGAGGACACTTGGCAACGTATGATTGGTTTACAAATTACAAACTTAAAAGGGAAACCTAACTTACTGTGTTTGGAACTTATGGAAGTCCAAATTCAATTTGGAAATCGAGTAATTACTATATTAGGACTATTTTTTCCAAATTAATATATAAAGGAGGAAAAAATGCACATATTTACTGCGAAAATAAAAGGAAAAAATAAATAAAATCTGCGCATATTCCCCACCTATCTAATGTATTTTCCCCGCCACACCAAATACATCAGGGAGAGGCGAAGTCCCGCGCACACCAAATCAAAAATGCATCGCCACGGGGAAGGGCGAAGCCCCGCGCACACCAAATCAAAAATGTATTTCCACTGGGCGGGACGAAGCCCCGCGCACACCAAATTAAAAGAAAAAACAAATAAAATCTGCACATATTCTCCACCTATTTAATGTATTTTCCCCACCACACCAAATAAAAAATGCATCGCCTCGGGGCGGGGAGAAGCCCCACGCACACCAAATCAAAAATGCATCGCTACGGGGCAGGACGAAGCCCGCGCACACCAAGTAAAAAATGCTTGCCACAAAGCGGGGCGAAGCCCCGCGCACACCCAATTAAAAGAAATAAATAAATAAAATCTACACATATTCTCCACCTATTTAATGTATTTGCCCCTCCACACCAAAAATAAAAAATGCATCGCCACGAGACGTGGCGAAGCCCCGCGCACACCAAATAAAAAATGTATCGCCACGGGGTAGGGCGAAGCCTACGCATACAAAGTAAAAAACGCTTGCCATGAAGCGGGGCGAAGCCCCGCGCACACCTAGTTAAAAGAAAGAAATAAATAAAATCTGCACATATTCTCCACCTATTTAATGTATTTGTCCCGCCACACAAATAAAAAATGCATCGCCACTGGACGGGACGGGACGAAGCCCCGTGCACACCAAATAAAAAATCCATCTCCACGGAGCAGGACAAATCCCCGCGCACACCATATTAGTGAAAACAAAAATGCCCGGCACGTAGCACGGGCACAAATCTAGTTGTGTGTATAAGTGAAGGGGAATAACTATGCACGCCATTTATACTCGGCCAAGTGACATGTCGAGCAATTCTGTGTTTTAAATGGAGGAAAAAAGTACACCACAAGTAATGATAACTAGCAGTTTTGTGGTTATGCCTTAGTGGGCAGCTCTGTGTTTTATTTCCGTTGTAAATTTGTATCTCCTCGACACTCTGATATCAATTTTAAACCTTCGCTTCATTTTTATTTATATTTTAATCGAGAATGCAACCAAGAAGCTTGTACGTGGCGTGCCATAACTATTTACATGATTGATCAATTGATTTTGAGATGCTCTAGTGCTAGTAGGGGATGGAGATTTTCTTCGGAGCAAAACCTCTAATCCACTAATGTCTTTTCTTGGTCATCTAACTTAATTAACATGAATCATATCCCTTGCTTAATATTTCAACCATTGACAAATTTCATTTTAACATCATTACTCAAAGCATTATCAATTGTCATAACCCAACTTTTCTAGTTACAAAGGTCAACTTCGATCACCAAGTCAAAGTGCATGTACACGATTCGCACAAACACACAAAAATGGTCAAACTTTATCATGCCACATCCACTGTAAAATGTACCCCATACATTATCTTGCTTGCCATTACCTTCCTCACATGTGTATGGTCGATGGAGTGTGCATATACATTGGCTTTAGAAATGTTCAATAACTTCACATTCAATCCCTTATATAAAAATGAAGATGGATTTATTCACTAAAAGCATAAATATATAACAATCATAATATGTAAACATGCAAGTTTCTTCTCCAGATGCAATCACTCTGATAATACGACTAAACATAAAAATACATTTGACATTACATGTGCGAATGCAACTATAACAAATGGCGCCCATATTTTTTTATTGAAAACCATTACCCTTATTGCCTTGCACTATTTTTCTTATAAAATTGTATGTGCCTTGGCTCTTGAGAGTTTGAAAGGGTAAACTCAAAAGAAGAAATGGGAGTGTGGAAATTCTTGACATCAACATTCTTGTGTTTGTTCCAAAGGGTGTGGGAGTGTGAAATTTGCTCGTTTGGTGGAAGATAATTTGACTAGTATAGTTTATACCACGCATGGGAGCACATTATTCTTTGACATTTCGTGAATAAAATTGTCCATAAAATTCAAAAGAAGGTTAAGCCATTAAAAAATGTTGGGAGTATCAGATTAGATTCTCTATTTGATTCTCCAACGAAAGATTGAGAAGGAAGACAAATTCAGGCGTAACTTCAGTTTTGATGTTGATTAATCGCCTAGGCGTGTGCAGTTACGCTACTGTGAAGAAGAGGCGATGTAGCGGATGGAGATGTCGTGGTAGTTTAAATAATAGTCCAGCATGAGCGACGAGGAAATGATGCTTGATTTGTTGCTGAGCTCATACATGTTTTATTTATTTTTTGGTGAGCCCCTACTGGAATAATAACTAAGTATCACCATGAGTATCGACATAATCTGTTCTTCTTCCATGGCATATTTAGACGGCAACTTCCTTTAATAAGTGAAATGGATGTTAGGAAGTGTACATATTTCTCCAACTTCGTAGTTAGAGTCAGACCTTTGCCATTTTACTTCCCTCGGCCGCAAAATCAGTTTCCTCTTCATTTATTTCTTCCCCGTTAACCTGCTTCGCTCTCCAACAATTCATCCGAACAAATCGCTGCTAAGCAGTGCAACAAAACCATCACATCCATAGGGGCTGTTTGATAACCATTATTTTAATGGATTATCAGCCCATAATCCATTATGCAGATTATAATGGATTCTATATGCGTTTGGTAACCATTATAATAATTGTTTATTTTAATCATAATTAAAAAAAATCCATTATTTTCATAAGTAGGAAAAAGTTGTTTTAGAAATTTATTATAATCAATTATTTTTTCTAAGAAACTCAAATTGAATTTTTTCTTTTTATTTTCTCTAAACTATCAAAAGGGAGATAAAATAACAACATAGGATTAAAAAAATATCCTAGATCATTGTTCTTTTCTCTCCTTTTTGAGATCATCATTCTAAGATACAATTATTTGAAAAAGTGTTTGGAAAAATTTATTTTGAAAATGATTATATCAAAATCTAATCATAAATAGATAATCATAAATTTTGCCAAACAATGCCATAGTCGTCAGCTAGACTCGTAGGCCTAACCCTCTCTACCGCCTCAGTATTGGGCCAGACACACACCGAACTGGCCCATTAAGCAACACCATCACTGGAATTGGCTCCAGAAATGCAACTAGCATGAGCAATTGAGCAATGAGCGATTGAAGGTTTGCTGTGAGTGGTCCTCACTAATGTCTTATACATGCAAGCTTGCTGAGCTCATTTTTGTTATTTTGGATCACATTTCTCAACTGCTCCCACATTACAATCCCAATTTGAATCAACAGCTATCGTCAACAAGGATATAGGTTTCTTTTTAGGTGGCAATGGCATTTCGTTTCATCTCTCCCATTTTTAGGAGGGACTCCAAAAGAATTAGGGACGACACAAAAAGACAAAAAAGATCACCCAAACGTAAAATGTAGCCATCCCTTATCTCCCCTTTTTTTAATGGCCAAACTACCATTTACAATCGGAAAGTAAATCCACAATCGGGAGTCAATTTAGTTTATATAACTTCCGAATATAAAGTATCCCCAAAATAAAATCCTCTATTTTTTGAATTTTGATTATCCTATAATCGGTAGTAAATAAAGTTATCTTGACTCCCGATTAAAGTAGACATTTGGCTAAAATGCTACCATAATCGGTAGTGAGTTTAGGTTATTTAACTCCCGAATATAGAGTAGCCCCAAAATGAGATTTTGTAAAAATTCTCTATCTTTTGAATTTTGATTATCCTATAATCGGTAGTAAATAAAGTTATCTTAACTCTCGATTAAAGTAGACCTTTGGCAAAAATGCTACCATAATCGGTAGGGAATTTAGGTTATTTAACTCCCGAATATATAGTAGCCCCAAAATGAGATTTTGCAAAAAATCTCTATTTTTTGAATTTTGGTTGAGCCTATAATCGGTAGTAAATGAAGGTATCCTGACTTCCGATTATACAGTGGACCTCTTTACCGAAATCCTAGCATAATTGTAGTCAAGATAGTTCATATAACTACCGAATATAGAGTTGCCCCAAAATGAGATTTTGCAAAAATCCTCTATTTTTCTAATTTGGCTGGGCCTATAATCGGTAATCAAAATAGTTCATATAACTACCGAATATAGAGTTGCCCCAAAAATGAGATTTTGCAATCGGTAGATAAAAAAAAACTAAACTACCGATTATGAAGGGACATATAAGTATTTTCAACCTATTTTGTCTTTTTGTGTCGCCCCTAATTCTTTTGGAGTCGCACTGATAGACGCATTTATGTGTCTATTTTCATCTCTATTGTATATATTATTAGTACCCATTTTTGTACTTATTATGGTGTTTTATGTCTTTGTAGGTATTTTTAGAGAAATAAGCTCTTGCGACGAAATTAGCTCGTAAAGTGGTGTTTTACACCCCAGGATAGAGTACTAAAGGCACCCCAGAAATGCACCGGAAGCACCTTAGAAATACACCGGAGGAACCTCGAAAAAATGTTGAAAACACCCCAGAAAAAGTGTTAAAGGCACCCACCAAAATTACTAAAGGCACCCTAAAAATGGATAAGGGCGCCCCCAAGGCAGCCGAGCTGTTAAAGGCACCCGCGTTTTGGATTAAGGGCACTTCACCCTCATCGTTTGAAAAATAATTTTGGCGGGAAAAAATTTTCATTTTCTGCGGAATTTTCTGTTGGATTTTTTGAGGAGTTTCAGTGAGATTCAATCACTGATTTTGATTGGGATGAACGTGATATGCCCAAACAATGGTGGTATGAGTGTTCTAATGCGTTCAGTTGGGATGAATTTTCGTCGGGAAGAAAATATGCAACCTCGGAATATAGCGTGT
>JAJJMB010003142.1:1279236-1321423 GCA_023531105.1 Papaver atlanticum | reverse complement strand
TGTGTAATAGTGGAATCTAGTGTCTTGGTTATTTTCACTCTAAAAAAAAAAACAAATTTGGATTTAAATTTTATCTACTTTTAGTTTAAATAAATCTAAATTCAATTGCTTTCACAAGTCTTACGAACTCATTCTTACCACTATCAAAATTAAATCACGCACCTAAAAACGCCAGGATTTTTTGCCTTTCTTTTTCTTTTTTGAGATACTAGTATCAAAAATAACATACTCCTAATGTATTTAATTTTTCATATATATTCTTTTTAATAAAGGGGTAAATATTGCTTCAGCAATTGGCATTTTGTTTGGAATCAAATGCTCCTACTTACCTCAATAAATTTCTGTAAAGTGGTATCGTAGTCTCTTCTACAAAGAAGAAGAAACGTAAATATGGATTTTACATGAAACCACTAATGGAATTTAAAATTATCAGAATCAATGTTTTCGTAAAAAACTAGATTCTTTTTTTTTTTACTTTTATAAATGGGAAAGAGTTTTCTAGCCCAATTTTATTTTTTTCTATATCAAAAACTTGTCATTTAATTAGAAACAACAAAAACATATCTAGGCATTTTTATTTTCCATTTTTACACAGCTTATTTCTTGTCAAAATTTTTATTGTGAGAAAGCATGCATGTTAAAACTTTGCCAAAGCACAAGCGAATACAAACCTCACTATACACTATGCGCGGCTAAATTCTGCCATTTCCCTCCCTCACTTCTCACAATCCTTGAATGTGAATGCTAGCAGCATAAAAATAAAATCTCATAATGCCTCTTTTGTTCTTGGTTCCCTCACAAGCATGCCTTTATGGTTCTCACTTCTTCTCTATCTCTCTCGATGTTTCCCTGGTTCCCCTCCATAAATTTCATACAGTTCCCATTTTCCATTTTCACTCTCAACTTAACTCACTCACTACTTGGACACCAATGCTGTGTCTGGTTTTGAGGGTTTTGGAACACGTTTACAGCATAAATTCTCCGGTCATGGCGATTCGAATATGATCGGTACGGCGCATTGAAGAATCGCTTTCGACTCAATTTAACAAGTAGTAGATGCAGTGCAATGTACTTGTTGTAGTAAGCCTTGAATACATTTAATATACTGTTTGGGCTTGTCCTCATTATAGTCCAGCCCATTTGAGTGTTTTGTAACCTAGAAACTAAAAGTCACAAGAGATAAAAGAAAGTCTTTTTCTCCCTTAGTTGGTAAGAGAAATTTATGTGAAGAGAGTGTCTAAAAGGGGGCTAGGGTTCTTGAGAGGAGGTTGATTCAATACCTTGTAATCTTGTTTGATGCATAGTGGAAATCGTTTCCTTGTCTTCGCAAGTGGATGTAGATCATCTTGATCAAACCACTATAAATTTGATAGAATGAATGGTTTTTATCTATGGAGGCTAATGATGAGAGTTGTTTTGGTGCAACAAGGTTTAGTGGAAACTTTGAAGAGGAAAATAGCACTTGTAGCAATATTGAAAGAGGATGAAAAGGAAGAATTCATGGAGAAAGCACATGACTTAATTTGTTATGTTTGAGCAATGAGGTCTTGAGAGAAGTGGCGAAGGAAATGACTCAGGATGGGCTATGGAACAAGTTGGAGAAGAGGTATATGACTAAATCCGTAACTAATAGCTTGTATCTTAAGAAAAAATTACATACTTCACTACCCCGAATCAAGGGCATTTCCCATAAAAACTTTACCATCTTCTCTAGCTTGATACATAGTGGGAAACAATGTCACTTGCAAAGTGGTGGGTGTAGGTACAATTAAAATTAAGATGTATGACGATATGGTGAGGACTTTAACTAAGGTTAGGCATGTTCCGAACTTGAGAAGAAATCCGATTTCTTTGGGTTCACTTGCTCAAATGGTTGGAAGTTAAGGTGAAGGTGGAGTTATTCGTGTCTAAAGGAGAAGTCTTACAATTATAAAAGGCGAGAGGATTAATGGTCTTTATACGCTGCAAGGTACTACTGTGACAGGTAATGCGGTTGTATGTTCTTCAAGTTCGGAAGATGATACTACCAAGTTGTGGCATATGCGGTTAGGGAATATGAGTGAGAGTGGGTTAGTTGTTTTGAGCAAGCAGGGAACATTGTGTCTTTGGGAAGCAGTATAGAGTTAAGTTCGATAAAACTATATTCATAACACCAAGGTATTTTGAATTATATTCATTCCGATATTTGGGGTCCTTCTAGGGTGGAGTCACATGGTGGTGGTAAATATATGTTAACATTCATTGATAATTTCTCAAGGAAGGTATGTGAAAAGACGAGGGTACCCAAATACACCATAATCTTTTATTTATCCACCTATAAGTCCTCTTATCGAAAGTGATCGTCTATGGAAAAAGTCGAGACAATAACAAATCGGTATTCACACTTTGTGTGATTGTCTATGGATACGAGATCGAGACAATACGACAACCAAAGTGTGATACTCGATAATAGGTTCGTACTTAACCAAACTCTACAAGCTCACTATTAAGTATATCGGAGTTAACGTTTGTGTATTTTACTTTTAGTTATAATAAAACAATTATAATTGCGGAAATAAAAAAGTATAAGACACGGCAAGATTTTGTTAACGAGGAAACTGCAAATGCATAAAAAACTCGGGACCTAGTCCAGAATTGAATACCTCAGAATTAAGCCGCTATACAAAATCTAAGCCAACTTCGTATAGTTGAGACCAAGAAACTACCTCCAGTTCACTTAGTTTCCTCAATATCCCTGCGCTTCTGACTTCGATGAGTGCACGCACTGGAAAAATTCCTTTGGATCGTATTTCAAACAGTAAAGGAACAACAAATCTATTTGGTAACAACTCTTTCGATTCTTTTAAGATAAAGATATCTCAAGTCATATGCAAAGGATCTTCCGTTTAGTCCAATAAACTCCTTTGCCTGGTTAGATCAATCTATCCAATAACTACCAAACTAGTCAAGTTTAGATTTGCAATCAATCGATATAGATTCTAACAAGAAACTATAAAGTGATGCCGATCTCACGCAACTAATCAATCAAATAAATCCGATTCTAGTTGGATCCCAGCCGATCAAGGTTTGTGCACACCCAAAGATATGAGAACTAATAAGAAATCTTCTTCGTCTTTAAATCTTCTTTAATCTTCAATAAACACCTGTAAAACACCACTTGAATCTCTTGTGATCAATCACACACATAACGGAGTCTGTTAAAATGGATTATCACAAGATGTCTTTAGATCTACAAACAGTTCTAAAGATCCCGTCGATACTTCGATCTAGTTTGAGTGAATCTTATATCAGAAGAGAAGATTTTCAAGAATTAACGAACTAGGTGCAATCAAAGTTTTAACAACCGTTAGTCAATCAAATCAATCGAAAACTAATAACACTGTAATTATCTAGTTTCCCACCAACGGTACTCGTAGAGCTTCTTGATCCCACAAAAGTCTTTAAACGGGCGGTCGTAAGAGATTTCACCTAATTATGATACTTTCCTCTCCGATTAGACGGCTCCACTAAAAACAACAAAAAGATGAAGTTTGCATGGGTTTTAGGATAGTTTGCTAGAAATGAAAACTTAGGTATTTATAGACCAAGGATGTTTGGACACCAAGGAATTTCCAAAACCGAAAATATTCTCAAGATATGCAATGGATAGCAAAATTCGGATCCTAATTCCAATAAATGCTTGTCCAAAATTTCCGAAATCTCTCAATATAAAATCTCCACCTAGTATATGCACATTACTAATTTTTATTCTCTAGAGATATGCATTTAATTGCTGGTAATTAAATCATATAAAACCAAAAACCTTAATTAAAAGATTCTCAATTTATTTCAGCACAGGATCTCCTTGAGTACTAAGGAATATCTTTGAACAATAAATGATAAGAGTTAGTGTACGTGTTCAAAGTATGTTGACATATTTTCACTGTAAATCCTTATTCATATTTACATGGATTTACATTCTTGGAATCGGTTATACCACACTTCCAAACAAATTTAGAATTAGTTCGCTTGTATTCCAAGACTACTATGTGATTGATCAAATATCAAGTCACATACATGGGTTCAACCGGTTCTACCAATCACTAGGATCCGTTATACCTTAATATGGGAATACTTGTGATCGGTCACACAAGTTACCAGGACCGGTTACATCAGTTACCAGGATCGGTTACATCAATTACCAGGAACAGTTACCATATACTCATGATATTGCTTGTGATCGGTCACACCAGTTACCAGGATCGGTTACACCAATTACCAGGATCAGGTACACCAATTACCAGGGATGGTTCAACAATTACAAGGATCGATTACACAACACTCTGTGATCGGTCACACAAATTACTAGGATTGGTCACAACAGTTACAAATATCGATCATACCATCTCATGGTGATTACTTAGGATTTGTTACACCAATCAATAAAAACTAGTCATACCAAATCATAAGTCAGGCATTGTGATTAGTTATACCAAGATACATAACAAAGTTACGATCGGTTCTACCATCTCACACATGTTGGTAATCCAAAGATTTGCAATGAATAGACATACCAATAATCCTAGCGATTTCCCTTTCGATTCATAAAACAAGTTCATGAATATACTTCCTTTAAACAAATGTAAAACATTGTTTCCTAGCTAGGATGAAATCTTCACCATAACCGATTCACATAATCATAACAGTATATACAAGATTATGTCGATGTCATATCTACGAAGTTCAAAAGATAAGCGTTATATTTCGTTGTCTAATTCTCTAATACTATGATCATACAAATATGACCATGTCACATTACTAGAGTATCATACAATATGTACAATACAGCTTCGCAGTTATGTTTTCAATATAGCACGACTTGAAAGATACGTTAGGAATGAAACATTTCAAGTAAATATTAGTAACCTCAAGAGGAAGGATGATGTTGTCATTGTAGTTCGCTTCTTCTTCACATTCTTCAGGTCTTCGTAGTAATACTTGTATGTCTCAACATTCCTAGACTTTCCAGTCTAACCTAAACGAAGTTGACTCTAGTATATAATCAAGCGACTTTAGATGAGTTTTGAGTCACCAAAATATGAAAAGCAAACTCGACATACTGATTGACGCATTTATGTGTCTATTTTCATCTCTATTGTGTATATTTTTAGTACCCATTTTTGTACTAATGTTGGTATTTTATCCCTTTGTAGGTATTTTTGGGGAATAAACATTTTTGGGAAAATTGGCTCGAAAAGTTGGTCAATGGTGGAATCCAAAGTCTCGGTATTTTCTTATTATTGTCAAAACAATTCTATTTAATTTTCGAAAATCCTTCACAAGTTCGAGCAACGAACCTTTTTACCATTACAACTATAAAACGACATCACATACCAACGCTTGGTGGGTTCAACCGATCTATGCTGTAACAATCTCCTCTGTAAATTTTAGTCACAAAACTCTTTTTACATATGGATAAACAAATTACAAGAATTCATTTTACATATGCTTGATTCCAAGACTCAACAACACAATAACCTGCATATATTCAATCAATAAATTCCACTGTTGACATTTGAATAACAAGGCTTTTACTCCCCCTAAAGGCAAGCTAGGAAGATATCAATCCGAACATCTTTGTTATTCCCCTTTTGGTTTACAGAATTACTACACAACAATATGATATGTTTCTCCCCCTTAGTCAATGCTTTACTCTTTCGTTAGATATAACGTTTAAGCACAATTGCCCTTTCATTAGTGATTGAAAATCACTTGTTTACTCCAAATATTTCTCCCCATTTTTGTCACAAAATGACAAAGGTTCGAGCAAATAATGGACAAACCGAAAGGATCTTACAAATCTAAAAGACTTGTAAACAACCTGTAAGAGTTAAGCACGAAGGTTTCACATACCACTTTAGATAACCAATATTAAAACCGAAACAACAAGTAATTTAGTTTTAATATGTTATCAAGGAAACAATTGCCCTAAGCAATTTTCCTTAATAGTTTAACAAATCAACTAAGAAACTTAATTCCCCTGTTGAAAAGATTGTAACATACAATCACTTATTTCGATAAGACCAAAATAAAGATCAGAATTAACTTTACTTCTCTCATCAGGCTCTAATTATTCAGACAATAACTTAGACCTTTCCCTTTAGACAAGACAAACACTAGGTTAGTTAACTAGTTTTTCTTGTCTAGATATTCGGTTAGACTTGAATAACCGAATCCTCCAATTTGATAAGTCTAACTAAGATCAGAATTAACTTAGTTTGTCTTATCCGGAATCGATTTGGACTAAACAAATGATCTCATATTTTGTTAAGCCATAAACAATACATACAAACCAAAATAAATTGACTTGCACAATTATTTTCTTAACCGGAAGCAATTGAAACAAACATAGACATTATAGCACCACAATTGCATTGAATTTTCTTAAGCAAAAACACTTGATACCCAACAATAAAGAAGATACCAAACAATAAGCCAAATAAATTAACACAATTTTTCTTAACCGGAAACAATTGAATCATACACACATACATCCATACACAATAATGAAACATATCAATTGTACCAAAATTTTGTTAAGCAAAAGAAAAATATGTGCAATATAAACAGGCTTTTCTTAAACAGGAAAACGATTAACTAACAAATTCGTTATCTCAGATTCCGCAGCCTCTACTCCCCAGAAAGATATATCATTAAGTTTAAGTTCAAGTTAGAACTCTCCCCCAGTGTGTTGTCATCCTCTCGCAAGAATAAAAGAACAACAACAAAAGCAAACTTTACCAGAGAAAGGTTTAAACGGTTTTAACTAATGCGTGCCAATGGAAAAAGTTGAAAACCCGAAACACATATGTTTATGCTAAACACAACTCATGCAAACATAAATTGATTCAACATATTGTGACTTTTCACATATGAGTTTCAATCGGAACACCTTATGATCCTTTGATAAAGCCTACCAACATGGGCTGGAACTTAATCCCGCTAAATCAAAAGGCCACACAAACCATAAGGGTCACATTATATGGTATCGAATATTAAGGTTAATGAAAACCGAAATCACACATCCCATAAACCAAATACACATAGCAAAAATATATAAAAATTCATTCACAGGCTATGTAATCGGTAACTATCACAAGAAAAATTATAAAAATAATAATTTTATTCATAAATAATGATAGTTTTATTCAAAATAGACCTTATATAATAATTGAACAAATCAAAAGATTGATGTCTAATTTTCTATAAATAAGAAGATAGACTACTCCTTATTTATCAGCTGCTAATGAGATTCTTCCTCAGAGTTTTGGTCTTCTTTGCCTTTTAAGAACTCAACATTGATCTCTAAAATTCCTTTAAGAGTTTCTGGATCATTTCGAGCGGCAAAGGCTAACTTTTTATGAATACAGTTTAATTATCTTCCAAGACGTAAAATGTGAAACAAGACGTCTCCATTGTTATAGATTTGAGCAGTTGAAACAATAGTTCCTCTTTCTTTTCGAGTTTTACTCATTTGCTTGATAATTCCCTGAGAAACTGTTTTAGTGACTATCTCATCTCCAAAATTATCCCCCATAGTGTTTTCACACATGCTGGTGATGAGACAGGAAAATCCAAGATTTCTCTGGGAGGCTGTGGCATTGATAGATTCAAATATTTTGATCATTTGATTTATAATCATTCCACATATATCAATTTTCTCATCACCTTCAAGAAGGAAGTATACAAACTCAGCAAATTCCTTGTCCCATTGAGATGTATCTCTTGTACAAGCAAAGAGAGTTGCTATTGTAAGTTTACCGAAAACCGTTAAGTAGAAAGGTATTTCTTTGGTTAGCATTCTTCCACTTTTCTACGGAACAATTTTCCCAGTGATACGTTTTGAAACGTTATCGTGCTCAATTTCAAAATATTTAATCAAATGATTTCCTTTCACTTTGTAATTGATGATCTTTGATATCATCTTTCTGCCGACACGGTGAAAAGTGTATCCAACAAGAGTGCTAAAAGTAAGATTCTCATGATTAATATTATGAATATTAGAATAAAAGATTCTTACTATATCAGGTGAATATTTTTCAAACCCAAACAAATCTCCCCAGTTTCGGTCTTGAACAAACTTCACATATTTGCTTTCTGAAACATCTGAATCGAACCTCTTCTCAGCAGTGAAATTTACTCCTTTTAAAGCTTGACATCTCTCAAAACATGTACTATCCATAAAGATTGTAAGTTCATGTTCGTCTTTGATCACTAGGAGGAATAAACGGATTCAAATCCAGTTTGTCAGTTTCAGGTGTTTTCTCTCTTGATTTCCTCTTTCCTATATTTCCAAAAATTGAGGTTGTATGGAAAACCCTAGTTACAATTCCAAACAATTTCTCCTGGGGTGTTTGACAAAAAAAAACAATATAATCTTCTTTTATAGGGAGTGAAGATAATGTTTTTCGGAAATAACTAGTTTTAGGAAATCCTACCAAAATCGGAAATCTTGATTTGTGGGGAAACAAATACGATTTTGCAACTAGGTATTTCTTTTGGGAAACCTATTTTTCCTGGACCGGATCTATATTATGGATCAATTCTATATTTATGTCCAAGTGTTTGCAAACTCTATAATTACCAAAAGATAATTTTTGAAATTCATTCAAGAATTTTCCAGTAGAGTTTACAAAAGCAATATTGAACATAACAAGATATTTATAAAAAATATCTTTAGAATCACAAATCCAGTAATACTTTAAAAGATCACTTTCTTCATTAAAATAGTTGTGGGGTGTATGAAGCAATCTATTGTTAATAGAATTATTAACTGAAAAATCATTCTTTGTAATATTACAAAGATCCCAAATCGCATCCTTATCAGCGATACATTGACAGTATTAGATTTGAAAATGTATTACACATATATTTGGGTAATCAATCCAAAACATATTTAAGATCCCATATTTTTTAAGAACAAAATAGTCATGGTTCATACATAGAAAAATCTTAGGTGGAATCTTTTACATTTTTGAGATAAAACATGGCACATAGAATATTGTATCATTGTTACTAAACTGATTAGTATTCAATACCATGAGATACAATTCTATGATAACAGAGGGATTATGTAGGTCGTTCAAGACATACAAAGATTTAATCCCAATTCCTAAAAAATTTAGGAACAACAGTATCATATACTTAACTCGTGTCTTCCACCACGAATCTTTGAAGTAATCAAATCCTGCTACTACCTTAACTGAATCAGTCATAGATTCAATTCTTATAGGTTGGATCGCACCAAACACAGATTGTTAGATCTTTTCGTGTTTGCCTTCTCTGATACTAATTGAAAAGACGAGGGTACCCAAATAAACCACAATCTTTTATTTATCCACCTATAAGTCCTCTTACCGAAAGTGATCGTCTATGGACAAAGTCGAGACAATGCAACAAATCGGTATTCACACTTTGTGTGATTGTCTATGGATATGAGATCGAGACAATACGACAACCAAAGTGTGATACTTGATAATAGGTTCGGACTAAACCAAACTCTATAGGATCACTATCAAGTATATCAGAGTTAACATTTGTGTATTTTACTTTTAATTATAATAAAACAATTATAATTGCGGAAATAAAAAAGTAAAAGACACAGCAAGATTTTGTTAACGATAAAACTGCAAATGCAGAAAACCCCCGGGACCAAGTCCAGAATTAAATATTCTCGGAATTAAGCCGTTATACAAAATCTAAACAACCTTTGTATAGTTGAGACCAAGCAACTACCACTAGTTCACTTAGTTTCCTCAATATCCCTGTGCTTCCGACATTCTATAAGTGCACGCACTGGAACAATTCCTTTGGATCGTATTCCAAACAGTAAAGGAACAACAAATCTGTTTGGTAACAACTCTCTTGATTCTTTCAGATGAAGATATCTCAAGTCATAAGCAAAGGCTCTTCTGTTTAACAAATAAACTCCTTTGCCTGGTTAGATCAATCTATCCAACAACTACCGAAGTAGCAGAGTTTAGATTTGCAATCAATTAATATAGAATCAAACAAGAAACTATAAGGTGATGCCGATCTTACACAACTAATCAATCGAATAAATTCGATTCTAGTTGGATCCCATCCGATCAAGGTTTGTGCACACCCAAAGATATAGAAACCAAATCAGAAATCTTCTTTGTCTTCAAATCTTCTTTAATCTTCAAGAAACACCTGCACAACACCACTTGAATCTCTTGTGATCAATCACGCACATAACGGAGTCTGTTAACAATGGATTATCACAAGACGTCTTTAGATCTACAAACAAATCTAAAGATCCTGTCGGCACTTCGATCTAGTTTGAGTGAATCTTATATCATAAGAGAAGATTCTCAAGATTAAACAAACTAGGTGCAATCAAAGTTCAACAACCGTTAGTCAATCAAATCAATCGAAAACTAAAATAAACCGCAATTATCCATTTTCCCACCAATGGTACTCGTAGATCGCTTCTTGATCCCACAGAAGTCTTTAAATGAGCGGTCGTAAGAGATTTCGCTTAATTAGGGTACTTTCCTCTCCGAATAGATGGCTCCACCATAAACAACAAAAAGACGAAGTTTGCCTGGCTCTTAGGTTAGTTTGCTCGAAATGCAAACTTGGGTATTTATAGACCAAGGATGTTTGGACACCAAGGAATTTCCAAAACCGAATATTCTTAAGATTTGCAATAAATGTCCAAATCGGTTTTCATAATTCCTGGAAATGCTTTGTCCAATATTTTCGAAATCTCACTAAAAAATCTCCAATTAGTAAATGCACATTACCAATTTTTATTTTCCATAGATATGCATTTAATTGCTGGTAATTAAAAGCATATAAAACTAACAACCTTAATTAAAAGATTCTTTATTTATTTAGGTCTGGGATCTTCTTGAGTAATTAAGGAATATCTTTGAACAATAAAAGATAAGAGTTACTGAACATGTTCAAAGTATGTCGGCATCTTTTTTTCTTTGTAAATCCTCTTTCATATTTACAATCTTGGAATCGATTATACCACACTTCCAAACAAGTTTAGAATTGGTTCATCTGTATTCCAAGAACAACTATGTGATTGATCAAATATCAATTCACTAATCACGGGTTTACAGTTCTACCAAACACAAGGATCTGTTCTATCTCAATATGGTTACTGGGACCGGTTACATCAGTTACCAGGATCGGTTACATCAATTACCAGGACCGGTTACCATATTCTCATTGTATTACTTGTGATCGGTTACACAAGTCACTAGGATCGGTTACACCAATTACCAGGATCTGTTACACCAATTACTAAGACCGGTTACACCAATTACAAGGATCGATTACACAACTCTTTTGTGATCGGTCACACCAATTACAAATATCGATCATACCATCTTAGGTGATTACTTAGGATCGGTTACACTAATAAAAGTCATGCCAACACATAAGTCAGGCACTGTGATTAGTTTTACCAAGATACATAACAAGTTATGATCGATTCTATTATCTCACACATATTAGTAATCCAAAGATATGCAATGAATAACAATACCAATAAGCCTAGTGTTGAAACATGAAAAATATTACCCCTTAGCCGGGCTAGTGTGCCCTTAAAAGGGAGGCAAACCCAACATGAAACATGTGGACTTGGGGACTAAAGTCTAAGTCCACTAAGAAAGTATCCATAAGATGGAAAGGACAATGGAGAAATTAATAGGAAAGAAAGAGGTTGTATTAGAGAATGAATGACATTAGTAGTAATTAAGGAGGTTTAGGACATGTGGCATGATGTCATAAAAGAAAAGTCTTTTAAAAAGTCTATATAAGGAAACATATAGTATAATAGAAGAGGATCTTTTTTCTCTCTCTCCTCTTAGGGAATTGGGTGTGTTGTGGCTAGGACTTGTAGAACCAAAAACTAAAATCACCCTTCAACATTTGGCGAACACACCCGAAGTCTCGTGCCTAGCCTAGCCACCCAATTCTCAAAACATCCCGCGTCACTTTTCCTCTTTAGTTAGTACACCCCACTCACGCGCTCATGCTTTTCGTGTACGCCTTCCCCCACGTATTGTCTTGCCACCCAAACTCAACACCTCCAACTTCTTTTCAGCACCTCCATCTTCCTCCAAGGAGCGCCTCAGTGACTCATCCTCTTCAGCGCCTCCATATCTCTCTCCAACTCCTCAAAACATAAAAGGAACTCACCATCGGCGGAGTCTTCGGCATAACCACGACATCTTCAACCAGCGGCTTCATTTCTCAAGAACAACCAAGCGGCTTCAGTTTACCCTTTTCATCCCGCGTCTTCATCACTCCCAGCTCCTCCTTTTCTCACTACCCAAATTCTTAAAGAGCGCATCAACGCTTCATCTGAAGCAATGGAGAATTGATAAGGAAGAATCGATAAAAGTTTCCATCAACAGACTGAATCTGAAAAATTCAGTTGTCAAAAATGAATCAAGAGATAAGTTTAACCTTTCCTTTTCTTTTAATTCAATCGATTGTCTTTTCAAAACCCAGGAAAGGGGAAATCTCGTTTTTGATAACCTAATAATTTTGATTTCATCTCGATGTAGATATTAAATTCATAATTAGAATCTTGATCCGTAATTATCTGATCTGTACATCCGTCTCGATCTAAAAATTAGTGAAGGAACCAAATAATTTTTCTAGGATTCTTGGTTGAATTGTTTACCCTAATTGAAATTCGATTCTCATATTTGTAATTAGTGAGTCTTTATAACTAATACCCATAAATCTGATTTTGACATTCATGAACTTTCAATTTTCAGTCCCATTTTGGACACTTTTACCTGTCTTTGATTGATTGTAATTACTAACGACAAGAAAAGGAAAAAAAGATTCTGATCTTTGTAGTAATTGCAGATGCCTCTAGTCGATGCATATTGGAACTAACTCAATGGAATAAGGCCAGCGGAAAAATCGTCTCCATGAGTCCCAACAACAATACTGGCAGTTCCACTTGCAATCAGGTGACCCTAACTCAGTTTAATGCGATGCAACGGCACTAGCTCAATGTTGAGAGAAAAAACTCAACACCAACAACACCCCACCTCAGAGCAAGCCAGCTCCTCCACAAAGCATCATTTAGTGCAAGTACCATAGCGTAATATGATGTCTGCAGCCGCTGATGGAGAAACTGGTTTGTGCTCTAAATTCAAAACACAACGGTGTTCATGGCTTTAACAAAATCGCAATTATTGGCGAAAGAGACATGGACTTACTAGGAAGAAGAACTGAAAACTACCTCTCATGAACATCTATGAGCGTCGATTAACTCTTTACGCACAGATAGAAGATAAGTTTCCATTATCTTCCTTTAAACTCATTTCCCGCTGCCTATAATCCAATTCTTTTGAATGCTGCTTTATGTTTTAACAAACTTTTAATGTGACTTGTATAAACTAAGAAGTACTCCATGCAAGCGTATACGTTAGATGCTCGATGATAATCCTTAGCGCCTCAAGTTTAATCAATAATCCTAAGACACGATAGTGTTAATCCTCTTAAATCGTATAGCTGTATCAGCAGTAAAGGCAAGGGTCAGAGATGGAAGAGCAGTCGGGAAAGATGAGGAAAAGAGCACCAGTTCCATCCGCTACCTGTTCAACTCTTGACAAACGCCACTAATGCTCCTAGGAAAAGGACGAGACTACCAACCCACTGTTCAGAGAAAGTCAGCGTCCATCAACACGATTCCATTCAAAAGCACGTCAGAGTGCAATAAGAAGCGGATTAATTCCAGATGTTCCTCGAACAAAAACCGTACCACAAGGCACACCAAGTCGTAGAGCAATACCTGAAGGCGCTAATTGATAAATGTATGCATTCTAAACCCAAAATATCACGGCGGTAATAATTTACTCATTTCTCCGTTTTCCAGATTTACAACTCTTGATCTTATTTTTAAGCATATCCTTAGGACTGTTTCTATAGTGATCACACATTTCTGTTAAAAAAGAAGAAGAGAGGGGGGCCTCGAATATAGTGTTGAGCTTGCATTAGCATCCGACTGCCTAATATCTGTAGGAATGTGTATCTTGCTCTGAACTATCACATGCATATACACCATGTATACACCAAAAGCTCTCATTGCGTTAACAGCATAGTACAACATCATACACCTCGAAACTAATGTGCGTTTGACCCTTTAGCATGAAATAGCTTCTTGTTCTACTACTGCACTATGAACATCTTTTATGTTTCACTTCACCTGCCTGATTTTCTACTTAGCGCCTCCCCAATAATCGTATCGCATGTCTAACCACTAGCCCTGGAAAGCATGCTCTCTTCTCGTTGCCCTTGTACATTATGCAAAATGCTTGTTTGAGAGCTTGTCGAACACTTCAGAATTTTCTGTTTTGATGATATTTTAAAGTATGGAAGTTTGGGTCTTCTAATCTATACGTATGAACCTAACATCCTTAGCTAAGCTTTATTTTGTAATGTATAAGTCTACATATGCGCGTCGGTAAGCGGCAATTTAGCTATATAAACCATGATGGATACCCTCGCTTATTTATGTATGTTCGTATTTTGTGCCCATGGACCTTGTATGTTAGTTCACACACCTATCCCATATATTTTAGCCAACTAAAAGCATGAAGCGTCCGATATAAAACTTACTTGAATATTGATATTTGCCATTCATGAAATACGCACGTCATCTAGTCACATGTGTAGGTTGTCACTTTATTTTTATTTATTTATTTTACAAAGCATCAATATTATCTTGTTTTGAAATCCATGATCTGCCATGTAACAAAAAAATATAGTAACTTGCTCCGGGCACCATGCTAGCAAGGGTCCATAGAGGCCACTTGAACAAATGCAAATTTACAAAAGGCTACGGGAATGCCAAAGGCGCCCGGGCTAACAAATTTACAGAAGGCTAAGGGAATGTCAAAGGTGCCCGGGTTGACAAATTTACTAAAGGCTACGGGATGCTAAAGGCACCCGGTCGGCTGACAAATTTACAAAAGGCTACGGGAATGCCAAAGGCGCCCGGTCGGCTGACGATTATACAAAAGGCTGTGGGTTGTTTCCGGCTGACATACAAAAGGCTACGGGAATGCCAAAGGCGCCCGGTTGGCTGACGATTATACAAAAGGTTGTGGGTTGTTTTCGGCTGACATACAAAAAGGCGACGGGTTGATATGCTCATCCGATCGGCCACAAATATACAAAAAAGGCGATGGGTTGATATGCTCATCCGATCGGCCACAGATATACAAAAAGGCGACGGGTTGATATGCTAATCCGATCGGCTACAGGTATACAGAAAGGCGACGGGTTGATATGCTCATCCGATCGGCCACAGATACAGAAAGGTGACGGGTTGCTTCATGCATCCGATCGGCCATAGATATGCAAAAAAGGCGACGGGTTGCTCCGTGCATCCGATCGGCCAACGCCCTGTCCCACCCTACTCATCTGCAAAAAAAAAGAAAGGGGGAGTAGGCGCGTTTAACCAACGACCTACCCTATCCCATCCATCCGAAAACAGAGAAGGAGTAGGTGCGTTTAACCAACGCCCTGTCCCACCCCACTCATCTGCAAAAAAGAAGGGGGAGTAGGCGCGTTTAACCACACGGCCCATTCTCAAAAAAAGGAAAAAAGGAAAAAAAGAAAAAGAAAAAAAAGGGTAGGCGCGTTGCTGCCATCCCCATTCCCCTCCCCACGCATCTAGGGGGGACGCGTTACAACCAACTTATCCTAATTTAGAAAAGGAAAGGGAAAGGAGGGCGAAGCATATGGAGTTACCTCCATTACAAGGGGTTCACCCCTCGCCTTGAAGGCGCATTTTGCTTACCCAGACATAATCACGAAGAAGACGCACCTCCATTATTTACCCCCCCTCTAAACACTCCCAACCGCGCGGAACGGTTAGAGAAAATAAAAGAGCGGGGCTAAGTAAAGATTACACCTCGTCTTCACCACTCAGCCCTGAGACTCTCAAATTGTGCTAGCAATACGATCCAAAGGTCCAAGAAAACGTTCAGTCATTTCGTGCAAGAATTCTCGGGAAATACTTATCCAAAACGCTCGTCGCGCAAAGAAAGAAGAGGGGAATAGGCACGCCCCAGCCCATCCTCTACAAAAAGGAGGGAATATGCATTACCCTAGCCCATCCTCTACAAAAATAAAGGGGTAGGTGCGTTTAACCACACGCCCTAGCCCATCCTCTACAAAAGGAGGGAATAGGCACACCCTAGCCCATCCTCTACAAAAATAAGGGGGGAGTAGGCGCGTTTAACCACACGCCCTAGCATCTCCTCTACAAAAATAAAGGGGAGAATAGGCGCGTTTAACCACACGCCCCATCCCCCCTCATCGAGGCATGATAGGCGCTACCAACTTGTGGATATCCTGTATAATCGCATTTAGCTTGCGTCCCGCGCGTGAATGAAAGAGTGTCTTTATGCTCATCATATTCCTTACGCTCTTTATTTTGACGAATCAGTATGAGAGTCCATAGCATACTCACTTCCTCTCTCAACACCAACGGGCGCGCCAGTTCGTCCTGAAGGTAAGACGTGGATACAAGCTAAAGACATCCCCAACCACGCGGAACAGTTAGAGAAAAGAAAAGAGTGGGGCTAAGAAAAGTCTATGCCATTCTTCATTACACTCACACTGAGACCCTCAAATCGTGCTGGTAATACAATCCAAAGGTCTAAGGAAATCTTCAGTCATTTCATGCAAAATTCTTGGAAAATGCCTATCCAAACACCCGCGTGCATGATGAAAATTTCTTGCAAAAACTACCTCATAAATTCCTCAAACTTGTGGACTGGGGACTCGACTCGAGAAGACAGTACAAGGGGCGCTAGAATGGAATGTAATATGACTATCGGGTTATTTGACAATTAACCCAATAGTCAGGGGACTAATGTTGATACATGGAAAATATTACCCCTTAGCCGGGCTAGTGTGCCCCCCAATGGGAGGCAAACCCAACATGAAACATGGGGATTAAAGCCCAAGTCCACTAAGAAAATATCCATAAGATGGAAAGGAATATGAATTAATTAATAGGAAAGAAGGAGGTTGTATTAGAGAAGGAATGACATTAGTAGTAATTAAGGAGGTTTAGGACATGTGACATGATGTCATAAAAGGAAGGGCTTTTAAAAAGTCTATATAAGGAGGCATATAGTACAATAGAAGGGGATCTTTTTTCTCTTTATTTTTCTCTCTTCTCTTAAGGAATTGGGTGTGTTGTGGCTAGGACTTGTAGAACCAAAAACTAAAATGACCCTTCAACACCTAGCGATTTCCCTTTCGATTCATAAAACAAGTTCATGAATGTACTTCCTTTAAACAAATGTAAACATTGTTTCCTAGGATGAAATCTTCACCTTTACCCATACACATAATCACAATTGCATTCATACGATTATGTCGATGTCTTATATACGAAGTTCAAAAGATAAGCGTTATACTTCGTATTCTAATTCCTTAACACTATGATCATGTGATCATGTCTCACTACTAGAGTATAATCATTCACAGCTTCGCAGTTGTGTTTTCAATATAGCACGACTTGAAAGATACGTTAGGAATGAAATAGTTCAAGTCAAAATATTACTAACCTCAAGAGGAAGGATGATGTCGTTGTTGTAGCTTGTTACTTCTTCACATTCTTCAAGTCTTCGAGTAATACTTGTATGTCTCATAATCCTAGTCTTTCTAATCTAACCTACACGAAGTTGTCTCTAGTACATAATCAAGCAACTCTTTAAATGAGTTTTGATTCACTAAAATATGACAACCAAACCTGACATACCAACACTTGGTGGGTTCAACCGAGCTATGCTCTAAAAATCTCCCCCTTTGTCAATTTTAGTGACAAAACTCTTAATACATATGGATTAACAAATTACAAGAATTCATTACACATACGCTTGATTCTAAGTTTCAACAGCACAATACCCTGCATATATTCAATCCATAAATTTCGATGTTGACATTTTAATAACAAAGCTAAGACTCCCCCTAAACGCAACATAGGTAGATTTTCAATCCAAACATCTTTGTTATTCCCCTTTTGTAATCAAGATAACTACAATAATAATATGATATGTTACTCCCCCTTAGTCAATGCTTTACTCTTTCGTTAGATATAACGTTTAAGCACAATTGTCCTTTCCTTAATGATAACAAATCACTTGTTTACTTCATATATTTCTCCCCCTTTTTGTCACAAAATGACAAAGGTTCAAGCAAATAAAGCACAAACCGAAAGGATCTTACAAATCAAAAAGACTTGTACAACCTATAAGAGTTAAGCACGAAGGCTTCACATACCATCTTAGATAACCAATATCAAAACCGAAACTACAAGTAATTTGGTTTTAATATGTTATCAAGGAAACAATTGCCCGAAGAAATTTTCCCTAATAGTTTAACAAATTGACTAAGAAACTTAGTTCCCTTGCCAAACCGATTGCACAAATACAATCGCTTATTTCGATAAGACCAAAATAAAGATCAGAATTAACTTTATTTTTCTCATCAGGATCTAATTATTCAGACAATAACTTAGACCTTACACTTTAGACAAGACAAGTACTAGGTTAGTTAACTAGTATTTCTTGTCAAGGCATTCGATTAGACTTGAATAACCAAATCCTTTACTTTGATAAGTCTAACTAAGATCAGAATTAACTTAGTTTCTCTTATCCGGAATCGAATTGGACTAAACAAATTATCCCGTATTTTTATAATCCGTAAACAATACATACAAACCAAATAAATTGACTTGCACAATTATTTCTCTTAACCGGAAGCAATTGAAACAAACATAGACATTAAAGCACCGCAATTGCACCAAAATTTCGTTAAGACAAAAACAAATGATACCAAACAATAAAGAAAGATATCAAACCAGTTTTTCTTAACCGGAAACAATTGAATCACACACACACACACACATCCATACACACATAATAGAATAAACATCAATTGTACCGAATTTTGTTAAGCAAAAGAAAAATATATGCAATAAAATCAGGCTTTTCTTAAACAGGAAAACAATTAACTAACAAATTCGTTATATATCATTAAACGCAAGTTCAAGTTAGAACTCTCCCCCGTTGTGTTGTCATCCTCTCGCAAGAACAAAAGAACAACAACAAAGAGCAACCTTTACCAGAGAAAGGTTGAATCGGTTTTAACTAATGTGTGCCAGTAGCAAAAGTTGAAAACCCGAAACACATATGCTTATGCTAAACACAACTCATGTAAACACAAATTGATTCAACACATTGTGACTTTTTACATATGAGTTTCAATCGGAACACCTTATGATCCTTTGATAAAGCCTACCAACATGGGCTATAACTTAATCCCGCTAAATAAAAAAGACACACAAACCATAAGGGTTCACACATCATATGAGATCGAATATTAAGAGCAACCTTTACCAAAGAAAGGTTGAATCGGTTTTAACTAATGTGTGCCAGTAGCAAAAGTTGAAAACCCGAAACACATATGTTTATGCTAAACACAACTCATGTAAACACAAATTGATTCAACACATTGTGACTTTTTACATATGAGTTTCAATCGGAACATCTTATGATCCTTTGATAAAGCCTACCAACATGGGCTATAACTTAATCCCGCTAAATCAAAAAGACACACAAACCATAAGGGTTCACACATCATATGAGATCAAATATTAAGGTTAAGAAAACCAAAATCAAACATCCCATACACACATAGCAGTAATATAAAGCATTCAAGCACAGGCTATGTAATCGGAAAAACTATCGCAAGAAAAATTATAAAATAATAATTTTATTCATAAATAATAGATAGTTTTATTCAGCAATAGACCTCATACAATAATAATTGAAATAATCAAAAACTGATGTCTATTTTGTAGGATTAAGTATTACAGCATATAACTTAATCTCTAGTGGTGCTCTTATTGTTCACTGAAGTTTCTTCAGTGTTTAAGCTATTGAAGCATGTCTCGAGGGACTTGTCTGCAACCACTTCTTGTTTTTCAAGTTTTTCAACTTGAATCTACATATCAACCAGATCAGCTTTAGTTTCCTCAATCCTGTCCTTGAGCCAATCTTGATGACGAATCGTCATTATGAGGTTGGTTATTAGTTCTTCAAAACCTTGGATATAGTCAATCATACTATCAGAACGTATCCACTTGGTTTTTGTTGGATCTTGAAGGTCGTAAGCCAGCAAACATGACTCATCTTGGGATCCAGCAAAACTATAAGAATCATAATCAGACATGATTTTTGATATGATTTTCTTCTTCCTTTCTGTATTGATTCCTTGACAATCCTTGACCTTTTGAGCTTCCTCCTTATTGACTTTTGTAACACTGCGAGTTATTGGAGGCATGCTCAGGTATTTAAAAAGGATTAATCAGGGTTTCTTAATACAAGCAAGAGATTGTTTCTCTTAAGAAGAGACAATTTTCGGACCGAAAATACTTAGGAAATTCCGAAAATATACACAGAGTATATTTTGTTTCCTTTCTATGAACTTCTCATGCTGGAAGGTTTATTCAAATTCGAAGATTTCAAATAAAACCTATTTTTGGAAGATCATGGTAATCATGAAAAAATTCTTAGACAAAAAAAATGGACTCGCAGTTATTAAGAGATTGTCACATAATTTTTTCTGATACAAAACACAAATTAAAAAAATGTGCTATTGTTTTATGTGCTTCTCATCCCAAAATTTATGAGCACGAACTAGGATGAGAGTGCATAGTCTCCATACAACTAGGTTGCATCGGAGTAAGCCTTCTCTTGCTTACAGTGAGTATCAGAAACATAGTTCATGTTTCTCTTTGGAAATTTCGTCCCAAAGTATTTTCTACCAAGAAGATGATCCTTCCTTGATCTAATGATATGATCATGTGGAGAAACAATACTGATGTGAGAATTTTCAGAGATAGATAAATCTCTCTTAATTCTGTCAATGAGGTTTTCATAAGATTTTTTCATTCTAAGGATTTCCTTATGATGTACATCAGTATGATTGTTGGAAACAATTATCGGAAATTCGTGATTGTTTCCTTTGGCAAAGATTCTCTCTTCCCTTTTCTTCTGGAATCGTTCTTCATGTGAGAGAGAACTCTTTCGACATGAGTGAGGAGGAACCTGTTTCCAGAAGCGATTATCAACTCTTACTCCTGACGTTTTTGAGTCGACTGTGCCGGATTGAGCTATATTCTGTCTTTCTACTGAGGAATGATCTTTCAGTTTTTTAAGACAAGAAACTTCTTTCAATACTTTTACAACTGTATTTTGAAGAAGTATAAGTTTCCTGTCAAGTGACTGAAAGTTGTATTCCTTAAGATCTCTTTCATGAAATCGGTTCAAAGTTTCCTTTGGACAAGATTTCCTTTGATCATCAGTAGATATAGAAGATGGTTTCTCATTGTCTTCTGACTTGATGTAGTTAGGTAGACTACCATCATCATGATCCGTTTCAGATGTGATCAAACAGGTTTTGTTATCACAATTTCTAAAAGTCGAACAATGACTTTTGGTTTCTTTATCAGAAGAAATTATAACATAATCATTAGTCAGAGTCATAGGATGAGTCTCTTGATCTTGAGTAAGAGATTTACCAAGTGCTTTTAATTTGACAGTGAGATCCACATTCTCTTTGGCTACAATATTTAGTTGAGTGTCTTTTTCTATGATCTCATGTTTAAGAAGATTAGATTCTGTCTTTAATATTAACATCCGTGTAGACAGAGATCTTATTTGCTTTAGGAGTTTTACCAACTCTTTATCAGTATCTTCTTTTCTATCAGAGATAGACTCAGATGTTTTCGTAACTCCTGGATCATGAGTCAACGAAGTAGTAACATCTTCAACATTTGAGTACTCATACTTTTGCATAACGTTAACTGAATCAGACATAGATTCAATTCTTATAAGTTGGATCGCACCAAACACAGATTGTTAGAGCTTTTCGTGTTTGCCCGCTCTGATACCAATTGAAAAGACGAGGGTACCCAAATACACCACAATCTTTAAATTATCCACCTATAAGTCCTCTTACCAAAAGTGATTGTCTATGGACAAAGTCGAGACAATACAACAAATCGGTATTCACACTTTGTGTGATCGTCTATGGATACGAGATCGAGACAATACAACAATCAAAGTGTGATTACTTGATAATACGTTCGGACTTAACCAAACTCTATAGGATCACTATCAAGTAATACGGAGTTAACGTTTGTGTATTTTACTTTTAATTATAATAAACAATTATAATTGCGGAAATAGAAAAGTAAAAGACACAACAAGATTTTGTTAACGAGGAAACCGCAAATGCAGAAAACCCCCGGGACCTAGTCCAGAATTCAATACTATCAGAATTAAGCCTCTATACAAAATCTAACAAACTTCGTATAGTTGAAGCCAAGCAACTAAACCTATAGTTCACCTAGTTTCTTCAGTATCCCCGCGCTTCCGACAATCTTTTCGTGTTTGCCTGCTCTGATACCAATTGAAAAGACGAGGGTACCAAAATAAACCACAATCTTTAAATTATCCACCTATAAGTCCTCTTACTGAAAGTGATTGTCTAAGGAAAAAGTCGAGACAATACAACAAATCGGTATTCACACTTGGTGTGATCGTCTATGGATACGAGATCGAGACAATACAACAATCAAAGTGTGATTACTTGATAATAGGTTCGGACTTAACCAAACTCTATAGGATAACTATCAAGTAATACGGAGTTAACGTTTGTGTATTTTACTTTTAATTATAATAAACAATTATAATTACGGAAATAGAAAAGTAAAAGACACTGCAAGATTTTGTTAACGAGGAAACCGCAAATGCAGAAAAACCCTGGGACCTACTCCAGAATTGAATACTCTCAGAATTAAGCCGCTATACAAAATCTAACAAACTTCGTATAGTTGAGACCAATCAACTAAACCTATAGTTCACCTAGTTTCTTCAGTATCCCTGCGCTTCCGACATTCAATAAGTGCACGCACTGGAACAATTCCTTTTGATCGTATTCCAAACAGTAAAGGAACAACAAATCTGTTTGGTAACAACTCTCTTGATTCTTTCAGATGAAGATATCTCAAGTCATAAGCAAAGGCTCTTCTGTTTAACAAATAAACTCCTTTGCCTGGTTAGATCAATCTATCCAACAACTACCGAAGTAGCAGAGTTTAGATTTGCAATCAATCAATATAGAATCAAACAAGAAACTATAAGGTGATGCCGATCTTACACAACTAATCAATCGAATAGATTCGATTCTAGTTGGATCCCATCCGATCAAGGTTTGTGCACACCCAAAGATATAAAAACCAAATCAGAAATCTTCTTTGTCTTCAAATCTTCTTTAATCTTCAAGAATCACCTGCACAACACCACTTGAATCTCTTGTGATCAATCACGCACAGAACAGAGTCTGTTAACAATGTATTATCACAAGACGTCTTTAGATCTACAAACAAATCTAAAGATCCTGTCGGCACTTCAATCTAGTTTGAGTGAATCTTATATCAGAAGAGAAGATTCTCAAGAATAAACAAACTAGGTGCAATCAAAGTTCAACAACCATTAGTCAATCAAATCAATCGAAAACTAAAATAAACCTCAATTATCCATTTTCCCACCAACGGTACTCGTAGATCGCTTCTTGATCCCACAGAAGTCTTTAAACGAGCGGTCGTAAGAGATTTCGCCTAATTAGGGTACTTTCCTCTCCGAATAGACGGCTCCACCAGAAACAACAAAAAGACGAAGTTTTCCTGGCTCTTAGGATAGTTTGCTCGAAATGCAAACTTGAGTATTTATAGACCAAGGATGTTTGGACACCAAGGAATTTCCAAAACCGAATATTCTTAAGATTTGCAATAAATGTCCAAATCGGTTTTCATAATTCCTGGAAATGCTTTGTCCAATATTTTCGAATCTCACTAAAAAATCTCCAATTAGTAAATGCACATTACATATTTTTATTTTCCAGAGATATGCATTTAATTGCTGGTAATTAAAAGCATATAAAACTAACAACCTTAATTAAAAGATTCTTTATTTATTTAGGTCTGGGATCTTCTTGAGTAATTAAGGAATATCTTTGAACAATAAAAGATAAGTGTTACTGAACATGTTCAAAGTATGTCGGCATCTTTTTTTCTTTGTAAATCCTCTTTCATATTTACAATCTTGGAATCGATTATACCACACTTCCAAACAAGTTTAGAATTGGTTCATATGTATTCCAAGAACAACTATGTGATTGATCAAATATCAATTCACTAATCATGGGTTTACGGTTCTACCAAACACAAGGATCGGTTCTACTTCAATATGGTTACTTGGAACGGTTACATCAGTTACCAGGATCTGTTACATCAATTACCAGGACCGGTTACCATATTCTCATTGTATTACTTGTGATCGGTTACACAAGTCACTAGGATCGGTTACACCAATTACCAGGATCGGTTACATCAATTACTAGGACCGGTTACACCAATTACAAGGATCGATTACACAACTCTTTTGTGATCGGTCACACCAATTACAAGGATCGGTCACACCAATTACAAATATCGATCATACCATGTCAGGTGATTACTTAGGATCGGTGACACTAATAAAAGTCATACCAATACATAAGTCAGGCACTGTGATTAGTTTTACCAAGATACATACCAAGTTATGATCGGTTCTACTATCTCACACATATTGGTAATCCAAATATATGCAATGAATAGACGTACCAATAAGCCTAGCGATTTCCCTTTCGATTCATAAAACAAGTTCATGAATGTACTTCCCTTAATCAAATGTAAACATTGTTTCCTAGGATGAAATCTTCACCTTTACCCATACACATAATCACAATAGCCTTCGTACGATTATGTGGATGTCTTATATTCGAAGTTCAAAGATAAGTGTTATACTTCGTATTCTAATTCCTTAACACTAATTCCTTAACACTATGATCATGTGATCATGTCTCACTACTGGAGTATAATCATTCACATCTTCGCAATTAGCACGACTTCAAAGATAAGTTAGGAATGAAACAGTTCAAGTCAAAATATTACTAACCTCGACTGGAAGGATGATGTCGTCGTTGTAGCTTGTTACTTCTTCATATTCTTCAAGTCTTCGAGTAATACTTGTATGTCTCATAATCCTAGTCTTTCTAATCTAAGCTACACGAAGTTGTCTCTAGTACATAATCAAGCGACTCTTTAAATGAGTTTTGATTCACTAAAAAATGACAACCAAACTTGACATACCAACGCTTGGTGGGTTCAATCGAGCTATGCTCTAACAACCAGGACCGATTACCATATACTCATGGTATTTCTTGTGATCGGTCACACCAGTTACCAGGATCGGTTACACCAATTACCAGGATCAGTTACACCAATTACCAGGACCGGTTACACCAATTACAAGGATCGATTACACAACTATTTTGTGATCTGTCACACCAATTACAAGGATCAGTTACACCAATTATAAATATCTATCATACCATCTCAGGTGATTACTTAGGATCGGTTACACTAATAAAAGTCATACCAATACATAAGTCAGGCACTGTGATTAGTTTTACCAAGATAAATAACAAGTTATGATCGGTTCTACTATCTCACACATATTGGTAATCCAAATATATGCAATGAATAACAATACCAATAAGCCTAGCGATTTCTCTTTCGATTCATAAAACAAGTTCATGAATGTACTTCCCTTAAACAAATGTAAACATTATTTCCTAGGATGAAATCTTCACCTTTACCCATACACATAATCACAATAGCATTCATACGATTATGTCGATGTCTTATATTCAAAGTTCAAAAATAAGCGTTATACTTCGTATTCTAATTCCTTAACACTATGATCACGTGATCATGTCTCACTACTAGAGTATAATAATTCACAGCTTTGCAGTTATGTTTTCAATATAGCACGACTTGAAAGATACATTAGGAATGAAACAGTTCAAGTCAAAATATTACTAACCTCGAGAGGAAGGATGATGTCGTCGTTGTAGCTTGTTACTTCTTCACATTCTTCAAGTCTTCGAGTAATACTTGGATGTCACATAATCCCAGTCTATCTAATCTAACCTACACGAAGTTGTCTGTAGTACATAATCAAGTGACTCTTTAAATGAGTTTTGATTCACTAAAATATGACAACCAAACTTGACATACCAACGCTTGGTGGGTTCAACCGAGCTATGCTCTAACAACCAGGACCGGTTACCATATACTCGTGGTATTGCTTGTGATCGGTCACACCAGTTACTAGGATCGGTTACACTAATTACAAGGATCGGTTACACCAATTACCAGGACCGTTCACACCAATTACAAGGATCGATTACACAACACTTTGTGATCGGTCACACTAATTACTAGGATCGGTCACACCAGTTACAAATATCGATCATACCATCTCATGGTGATTAGTTAGGATCGGTTACACCAATTAATAAAAACTAGTCATACCAAATCATAAGTCAGGCATTATGATTAGTTATACCAAGATACATAACAAAGTTACGATCGGTTCTACCATCTCACACATATTGGTAATCCAAAGATTTGCAATGAATAGCCGTACCAATAAGCCTAGTGATTTCCCTTTTGATTCATAAAAAAAGTTCATGAATGTATTTCCTTTAAACAAATGTAAAACATTGTTTTCTAGGATGAAATCTTCACCATAACCCATTCACATGATCATAATAGTATATACAAGATTATGTTGATGTCATATCTACGAAGTTCAAAAGATAAGCGTTATACTTCATAGTCTAATTCCCTAATATTATGATCATACAAATATGACCATGTCACATCACTAGAGTATCATACAATATGTACAGTATATACATCTTCGCAGTTATGTTTTCAATATAACACGACTTGAAAGATATGTTAGGAATAAAACAGTTCAAGTTAATATTACTGACCTCAAGAGGAAGGATGATGTTGTTGTTGTAGTTTGCTTCTTCTTCACATTCTTCAGGTTTTCGTAGTAATACTTGTATGTCTCAACATTACTAGAATTTCTAGTCTAACCTAAACGAAGTTGACTCTAGTATATAATCAAGCGACTTTAGATGAGTTTTGATTCACTAAAATATGACAACCAAACTTGACATACCAACGCTTGGTGAGTTCAACCGAGCTATGCTCTATCAGTATGGATATTCATACTTAAGCACAAAGATGAAACTTTTGTCAAGTTCAAGCAATGGAAGACTATGGTTGAGAAGCAAACTGGTAGGAAAGTCAAGTGCTTAAGGAAAAACAATGGTTTGGAATTTTGTGGGGGTGTCCAATGGGTTCTGCAATGAGCAAGGTTTTTTGAGACACCACACAGTCAGAAAAACACCGCAAAAAAATTGTGTTGCAGAAAGGATGAACAAAACCATTATGGAGAAGGCAAGATGTATGCTCTCCAATACTGGGTTACCAATAGAGTTTTGGGCAGAAGCAGCAAACACATCATCTTATTTAGTAAATAGATCTCCATCCACTACTATCGAATACAAGACTCCAAATGAAGTTTGGACAGGCTCACATACGAATTTTGGGTGACCGACCTACTGTCATGTGAATGAGGAGAAGCTTGAACCTAGAGCAATAATGTATCTCCAAAATTCAAAACATAAAAGAGATGAATCACGCAGCCTTCCATTGTTGTTTGTAATGGGTTTTTTTTTTACTCAGAAAATGGCGATATAATAAAATAAAATAAAGACAGAAAATCCACAAAGAGGTGGAAATTCTGAGGAAGTACAAAGAGCTATACAACTCAAGATAACAGTTGCTAGATGAACTGTTCAAAGCAAACCCAAGAAAAAAAATCAACAGTAAAACTAATGTTTACCCATGACTTTATTTCAGTTATGAAGCAGCATCTTTAGAGAAACATTGTCAAAAATAATAGTACCCAAAAACCAATTGAATAATAAGCATTTCTCTTCATCCAGAAGTTGATTGTGGAGCTTATATTTTCCTTGAAACAACCTTCTATTTCTTTCATTCCAAAAAGTCCATCAAATTGCAAATGGAATCATCCCCCAATTTTTTTTCTTGAGGATCCTTTCTTCTTTAATTTCCACTGCCATAGTGTAGCTCTGCCATCCTCTCTAAACACCCACACTAATTTGAAAGTATTGAAGAAAAAATTCCAAAGCTTCATGGTTTCAGTACAATGTAAGAAAATATGATAATTTGATTTTGCTGCTTTCTTACAAAGAATTCAACTATTTATAACAATTATATTCCTCAAAGTATCCATAGTAGGAGCTGCTATGTGATGTAATTTTAGATAGTGGTAAGAAATAGGGTTGTCGTTCACTCGGATTCGTAGAGATTAAAGTTTTTAAAAATACTAAATAAATATATACAAAGACTATTAACAATGGGCGAGAGGTACTGGGACTAAGGATTTAGCCAATCTTTATAACATAAGGTTCACTTATTTATTCTCAACAATTTTAGCTCAAGAAATATAAACATGGACTCTATTTTTTCCAAGGTAGATTCTCAAAACATTGATTGTAAATGTTAAGCATGGGACATCAAATCACCTAAGCTAAGCATGACCCATCTAATCAAATGACAACCAATTTAATCAAATCATATTTCAATTAATTTTAATGCAAAAGTCATAAAAAGAATAAAAATAAATTTACCCATGTATGAAGTTCGCCTCCTCCGTCGTCCCAGTGTTGGGGTTTAACTCATCATGTCGAAAACACACTCAAAATATGTATTCATGGCTCAAAAAGTGTTTACAAGAAGAGAAAATAACGAAACAGGAAATCTGCAACAGCACAGGTGCGTTACAGACCGACTGTTTCAACTCTCAACTGTTATGATGAAGATAATCGTTACAAATATGAAAATAAATGTTGCAGAAGAGGATGAAGAAACTGTTACAATGAAGATAAATGTTGCAAACCAGTTGAAGAAACTGTTACAACGAAGATAAATGTTGCAAACCAGTTGAAGAAACTGTTACAACCAGTTGAAGAAACCGTCGCTGTTTCCCTGTTTTTCACGAGCAGCAGCAGCAACAACAACAGAGTTCTGAAAACTCTTAATTCACGCCTCCTGAGCTCTCCTATCGACCCCAAACTCTCTACCCCCATTCTATGTGATCCTAGGAACCTATTTATACATAATTTCGACATTGAATCTCCTCCATTAACTACAAATAATCTTCTTTTACTCGGGTATATTTTTTTCCATTTTTTTTCATTGATTTTGATTTTCACGCATCTGCAGCTGTATTTATTTCCTTCTATACCTTCTTCACGCTCTATAATATCGATTAAATCTTCCAAGCACGTGCAGTACACGTTTAAATTTCTCACAACTCATGCATGCTCATGTTTTTCCTCCAACTCCCTGTTTGGATTAAACCAAGTTATACAGCCAAATTTGATCGATAAAATCACCCATACTAGCTTTCTATAGTCATATCACGTCTACCCACTAAGTTTCAGGGATTGAATCTCACTAAATCACGTCCAAATATCCGATTGAAATTCTGCTGTTAATGAAAATATTTTCCCGCCAAAATTCATTTTTTGAATTTGAGAAGAACATGTCCTCCCCCTAATCCTGCACGGGTGTCCCTTTAGCACTTGTCTTATGGGGTGCAAATAGTAATTTTTGGGCGTAGATAGTAATTTTTCCGGGGTTCCTCCGACACATTTCTGGGGTGCTTCCGGTGCATTTCTGGGGTGCCTTTAGTACTCTATCCTGGGTGTAAAACACCACTTTTCGAGCCAATTTCGCCGCAAGAGCTTATTTCTCTAAAAATACCTACAAAGACATAAAATAACAAAATAAATACAAAATCGAACACTAACAATATATACAAGTGAGACATATTAGACACAATAATGCGTCTATCACTATGTAACAAAGAGTCCAAGTGAAGAAAGATACCTTCTGAGGAACTCCTGGATTCCATAAATTCTTGTGAGGAAAGCTGATCAGGTCTTCAGTTTCAATGAAATTATAACAGGATTTAACTGAAAAAGTATTACCTGGTATCCAAGAGAGGAAATCATCACCAGAATCAGACAAAGCATGATATTGACAAGCTGAAGCAGATTAATTATAGACACCACTTCATCTTCTCTAAGGTTTTTGGAGAATTTGAAATCCCAAGCACGAATGCCATTAGAGAGACAAACCATATCCTTAATAGTATCATTTTTTTTTTTTTGTGAGATCTTGTATAGAGAAGGAAATAGTGAATCCAACGACTGATTCCTATTCCAATTATCTTTCCAGAATAAAACTGTATTACCACTTTGAATCTGAACTGCAAAGTTACTCTTGACGATGTCTTTTGTAATTATAATACCAGACCAAATACTTTTGCCAACAGAGCTTGAAGATTCATTAGGCAATAAAGCATTCTCATTCCCACCAAATTTCTGGTGGACTATAGACCTCCATAATGCCTTCCTCTTCTTTCCAAATCTCCAGCACCATTTAGCATGAAGAGCTTTATTGAGCAATCTCAATTTTTTTATGCCCACACCACCACCTTCTTTAGTTAAAGACACTGTTTTCTAGTAGAGCCCCACAGAAATCGTCTCATAATGGTATCCATTTGTTTCTCCACACTTGAATGAATTTGGAAAGAGAAAGATAATAAATTGGTAGGCTGCATAACACATGCTTAATAAGCATAAGTCTACCACCTTTTGACAAATATCTTCTCTCCCAAATACCAAGTCTTTGCTGAAATCTTTGCAAGATTACTTCCCAAACAGTAATAGATTTAGATTTACTCCCCGAAGGAATTCCCAAATAATTCAAAGGGAACTTAGTCAAAGAACAACCAAAAATCCTCGCAGAATCTTCAACAAACTGAACATTACCTACTGCCACTATGGCTGACTTCTTGAAATTAACCTTCAAACCAGAGACCATTTGGAAAGCAATCAACAAATTTTTAAGATTTGTGATTTGCTCCACATTGTCATCCAAGGAGACTACCAAATCATCAGCAAATTGCAGATGAATGATTTGATCAACGGTAGCAGAAGGTTTAAACTCTTTTAAAATCTCCAGAGTAGCAGCTTTCTGAATCATTAAAGATAGTACTTCCACCACGATAATGAAAAAAAAGAGGAAACAAGGGGTCTCCTTGTCTTACACCTTTGCTACTTCTGAATAAACTAGAGCAAGAACCATTTAGGAAATGGAGAATCTAACATTTGATATACACCAATGAATCCATTTCCTCTAAATATTGCCAAAACCAAATCTTGACATTGTATAATCCACAAGCAACCCCAATTGATGTCAACTCAGATGCAATGAGGATGCCATCTGTAATCTGCCTATCATCCACAAAAGCTCCTTGGAACTTAGAAATAATAGAGGGCATAACCGCTTTAAGTCTTTCAGCAAGATTATTTGTACGAATCTGTCCAAGGAACACGAATGTAATGTGAAGTAGGATAAGGAAAAAGAAGTTTAGTTAGAATCAGTTTAAGGAAACTTAGAGTTTTACTATAATTAGATTTCCATCTTAATTTAATTTAATAACTAAGATCTTTAATTCTATTAGGACTCAAACTATAACATGTACTTCTATCAGTATGAATACGTAGTTATCCCTGCTCTTCTTTCATCGTATCAAGAAGATGAGGGTAAACATCTGTTCTCATCATTCCTAGAGTTCAAACCAATATGAATCCACTCTGTATCGCGCCTGTGAGTTGCTGTTTATGGTGCTGTATCCCAATTATGTGCGGCGAGTATATGCTGAAGTGTAACGACTGGGTGGATGAACTACTGTCAGATCCATCACCACCCGTACAAAACCCAATAGACATACAAACAACTCGACCAGAACCACAACTTCTACCTCCTCGTCAACCTGCAGATAAAGTCGAGTATCCTCTTGATGTGCAATCGGATAATGGGAGTGGTACTAGTGCAGCATTACACGGTTCTGGTGATGGCTACAGGAAATCGAAAATTCTATGATGTTGGTGAGCTGATCTGGTACTATTATGTGCCTGCGCCTGTTTTTCGATGTATTTGGAGAAGAATTCTGAAGAATAGCTTGAGTTTTTTTTTTTTTTGTTTCAGCAATGAGGTTTTGGTTTATGTCGACCTCTTTTTTTTTTTTTTTTTTTAACATATCTATTCTGTACGTAGTTAAATTTGAAGATGACCAGACAAGTTTTTTCTTTAATTGTTTGTGAATCGGAATTGATTAGATGTTTGACTGTTAAAATTGATAAGTTATGTCCAATTTAATAAACCGAAGGAGTTCTTCAGTAGTCTGGAGCTTGAAATTTAGAATTTAGTCCTAAGTGAGTTTTACGTGTTTCTTTTTCCTTGTTTCTTATCTCCTGAAGTTTAACATTGATATTCTAGCTTCTAGATTGCTATATGTATGTCAATCACTAGTGATTGTTTATTAGTTGTTACTTCGGTCAAGTTCTTAAGGAGAAAGTAACACCTACTCCACTAGAGCCCTTGAGTTTTACGTTAGAGTTTAATATGCTTACAGTATCGCGACGGATCTATTGATTCAAGACCAACGAAGACGAAATAAATACGGTGTTCCTTTAAGTTAATTCCTGGAGACCTAATATAAGTTTTTTTGTTTGCCGTTGTGAATCAGAAATCTTTCGAAAGACTGAAGCCTAAAATGCTTACAGTATTGGGAGATGTTTCGGCCAGAGCGGCGGAGTTGACAAACAATAAATGGTAATCAGTGCTTCAGAAATTTCAGTGGATGTTGGGTCCGTTTCTTAGCGTTCCTATGCGTATTTTTGTTGGCGATAGGGATATTGGAGAATGCAGTAGATTAAATGCCAAGTTTGTTAGTCGGATAGCTAGCTAGTAGTCTGCAGGATGGGATAGTGCTGGTTGTGGTGCTATCGAGGTAAGCAATATTAGCTTTGTTTCACTTATTGCTGTGGTAACGCTTTGTGGCGACGATGATTTAAGATTTAGCGTCAAAAGAATGATAGAGAGGGAAAATTTGGATGTGAAAAATCCATAGCAATGGTTCAGTAGGAGTAGGTAACCTGATGTAGAACATCTCTATATTCTTTCTTTCTTTCTAGAACATTAGATGACTTGAATAACAAGTCTATTGTTTCCTTTTTTTAGACTTCCTCCTTTTAGAGTTTTATTATTTTTAGATTCTTGTTTTATGCCTAAATAAACAGGCTCGTACTTTGTTTAGGGACACAATTATTATTATCAAGTTTTATAGAACAAAACTCTATTACAGAGAACCCATCTTTTCCTATCTTTCAAACCAGCTCAAGATTACTTCGTTTCTTTCGCATCTTTTTCTTCCTTCGCATCCCCTACAACCTCCGTGTTGTATTCTTCTTAAACAAGTGCTACATTAAGTGGCGTCGAGCCAGCGTTTTGAGATTTTTATCTCAAAACAGATCCTTAAAACCGCTTCCGCAATACTCAAACCCTTATACAAAAAAAAAAAAAAAGTTTTAGTTTCAACGGGAGACCAATTTACTAGAGCTGAGATTACAAAAATTACAGAAAGGTTGGATCAACATGATACAACTTTTGCAAACATAAACAATATCCTACAAGATATACAAAAGGAGATGAAGAAGATGAACATTAAAATAAATTCTCTTGTTGAAGAAAAACCTGAAGATGTAGAAAAATCAGAAAGTGAAGAAAAATATGAAGATGAGAACAAATCTAAGGGAGAAGAAAAAAATTCAAGATCCAGACTACAAAGAATGGAAAGAAACATAACTTTATCCAGGACACTCATACTCCAGAAGGTGTTAAAAACAAATTTAACAAGAGTAGTCAATATGAAGGGTACGTCTGTCAGCCTTACAAGAGATTTGCAAGTCCTCAATTTAACAGTAATGAGGAAGATGAAATTGAAGATACTTTAGATAAGAACTGGACGGAAGAAAAGAGTTTGCAATCAGGTCAAAACTCTTATGGGTCTTTATCAGAGTATAAGCTTAAAGCTGACATTCCAACTTTCAGTGGAAGGTTCAAGATAGAAGAATTAGTAGACTGGTTTTATGAAGTTGAAGCTTTTTTTGAATTCATGGAACACTACAGGAAAAATAGTAATCTACAACTGTAGATTGACAACTCGTAATTTTAAAGTTGTAAAAGGTAGCATGTTTTACAACTTTTTCCAAAGAAAAAGTTGTCAAGGTAAAAACCGTCCAACTCTTAGGACCAAAGAGGTCCAACGAGTAGTGACGAGAATTAAAAACCACAACTTTTTTTGTGAAAAGGGTTGCAGAGAGAAGTGACCACCTTTAGACTTTACAACTCATATGTTAAAGGTAGTGAATAACTGTATAACAACACGCATAAGGGTTGTTGAAGATAAAAAAAAAATTGATTTTGAAAAATGTTTTTGTAAAGATTCAAACCCAAGCCTACTGTGTGTTAGCACAAGTCATCAACCATCCTTCCGGCTTCACAATATTGGTAAATTTGTGCTTTTTTTTTCTGATCAATATTCACAACCTTTACAAGGGTTGTAAAATGAAAAATTGACTTTGAAAAAAAAATGAGGCTAAGGTGAATCGAACCTGAACCTCCTCTGTCTAAGACTAGGGTTCCAACCACTCTTCCACATTTACATGTCTGCTTATATTTTACATTTACTTTTATAAAAAAGTGATAAGGAAAAAAAATGTTAAGGAAAAAAAATAAATGGACGGTTATGATGTAAATGGATGGTTATGATGGGAGATTTAAAAGATAAGAAGAAAAAGATAAATAGACCTTCTACAACCCCCCTTAAGAGTTGTCGTAGAGTTATAAACACTTCTGCTAAATTTTTCTCACTTCTGCTAAATTTTATTCACTTCTGCAAAAAAATTCTCACTTCTGCTAAATTTTTCTCACTTCTGCTAAAAATTATTTTGGTCTCTGGTTCTGCTAAATTTTTCTCACATATGCTAAATTTTTCTCACTTCTGCTAAAACCTATTTTCGTTAACACCCCCCACTAAATTCTAGAAATTTAGGCCTTTTGAGATTGAGTAGAAATATCCAAAAGAGGGTCTGTTTAAGGTTTCAGAGAATATTCTAATGGAATCTTACATGTAAAGGGTTCATCTTTACAAATTTTAATCATATATCCTGCTAATTTTGGAGTGAGAACCACTTCAGACACTGAAGGTTCATGGTTCGTATGCCCTTGAACCACATTTGAAGCTAGAAATGACACATGAGCTCAACCTTTAAATAGATGGATTCATCGTTCTTACCAAGTTTCCGACTTATAGTAGTCCACTCACGGCCAGGTTTCGATCTCGGTGTCAGGGTATGCATACAATATGCCAAAATAGGGTTTGTTTAAGGTTTTGGGGAATATTCCGAAGGAATCTTACCTGTAAATGGATGGATTCATCGTTCTAACGAAGTTTCCGACTTATACTAGTCCACTCACGGCCAGGTTTCGTTCTCGGAGCCATGGTATGCATACAATATGACAGAATTGGGTTTGTTTAAGGTTTCGGAGAATATTCCAAAGGAATCTTACCTGTAAATGGATGGATTCATCGTTCTTATGAAGTTTCCGACTTATAGTAGTCACTTCACGGCGAGGTTTCGATCTCGAAGCCAGGGTATGCATACAAACTGCCAGAATATGGTTTGTTTAAGGTTTCAGGGAATATTCCGAAGGAATCTTACCTGTAAATAGATGGATTCATCGTTCTTACGAAGTTTCTGACTTATAGTAGTCCACTCACGACGAGGTTTCGATCTCGAATCCAGGGTATGCATACAATATGCATGAATATGGTTTGTTTAAGGTTTCGGAGAATATTTTGAAGGAATCTTACCTGTAAATAGATGGATTCATCATTCTTACGAAGTTTCCGACAGATTTCGATCTCGGAGCCAGGGTAATGTGTTTTGTAGTTGTAGTGGTAAAAAGGTTCGTTGCTCGAACTTGTGAAGGATTTTTTTAGACTTAAATTAAACTCAACAATTCAAATAAATTATATCAAAAATATAAAGAAATACCGAGACTCTGGATTCCACCATTGACCAATTCATAAACTCTAATCAATATTCATGCAATGTTTTTCTTTAAAGTGACTCTAATATTTGCCTCTAACAGATTTTCGAAGTAATAATTGTAAGAACGAAGCATGAAACATCAAAAGTATTAAAACCAAGCATGTCCCATCAAAACACTTCACAACTACTCAATAAAAACCAATTTTTCTTTTAAATTCTATGCAAATAATCATGTAAAATAATTGTAATAAATAATTAAAATAGAACTATACCACTTTTCATGGAACAATGGCTTCCTCCGTCGCCTCGGCTAAGGGGTTTAGCTCCTCATATTAATCGTGTTCTCAAAATACATGTTTATGGCTCAAAAATTGATTAAAAGAGTGAAAAGAATACAGTGTAGTCGCTGAAAGTCTAAAACAGAAGACTGAATCGTTGCTGAAGGGTTTCAGTCACTGCATAAAAGAACGATAGGAGCTCGTTGCCACTAAAAATAAGTCTGCCTCTGCGACTGTTGCATGTGCGTCTTATGTTCTTCGTCTTCTTCTTCGCAGCAGCAGCAGAAAAGTTTCTGAACTCGACTTTCTTCGCTTCTCTAGTGTTCTAAACTTCTCCAAACTCCCCCAAATTGTTTCTCCTCCTTTTTATGACTCGAATCAACCTATATATAGCCACCAGACCCAAAATCTTTCGAGTTAATCCAAATATTCTCGTTTTTTTCTTATCAGCACGTTACGAGATTTTTCTTCCCTGTTTAATCTTTTTTTACGCGTCAACTTGGTTTCCAAACTCTCATAAACTCTCTCAAGACTGAATAAGGGCTCCATACACTCCAATCTTGTCGTAGAATCTTCACAAACTTCTTTTTACAAACCGAAAATATCTTGAAACTATAAATACTCCCTGTTTTGCTCAACCACGGATACACAGCCCAATTTAGTAGAATAAAAACACCATACCAGATCTGTTTAGCTTAATCACGTTCATCCCAATTGTTTCCTGCGATTAAATCTCCTTCAAAATCACTTAAAATCTAAATCTCAAATGCTGCAGGCGTGGAACACAGTTTCCCGCCTTTTTTCATTTTCAAATTTTGAGAAGAAATGTGACCTCCCCCTATCCAGTCCCGGTCTGTGCTTAGCAGCTGCTTGGAAATGGATCACCCCTTATCCAAAATGAGAGTCCGAATAGCAAATGTCCTCCCAGGAGCCTTTAGCAACTTTTCGAGCCAGTTTTGCCGCAAAAGCCTATTCCTCCAAAAACACCTACAAAGGGATAAAATACCAAAATTAGTACAAAAATGGGTACTAACAATATACACAAAAGAGATGAAAATAGACACATAAATGCGTCTATCAAATACCCCCAAACTTATTATTTGCTAGTCCCGAGCAAATTAAAACTACAAAATAGAATCCTAACTCACTGTCGCAGGCATCGTCGATTGGACTTAGCATGTGCAACAAACCTTTAAACCCCTAGGTGGCCCTAGTGGCCGAGTTATAGTCTCGGGAGGGTTTACCAGAGGTGTACCCACAAAACCTTTATTCCAGACCCTAGCTATCTACGCAGAACCTTGGAATGCACTAAAGAATCTCCTTGGTTGGCATACTTATTGATTACGGGATGAAGTACCCTGATGCGAAATTCCAATTGCTGTATATGAGTTTGCACTCAATTATACTAAAATTCATATATAAGTGACAGAGCTCTACTCAGATAGTCGCACTATGGACATCAATATCCGGAATCAAACAAATCACATGAATAGATTAAGAAGATGGATATAGAAATAGATGGTTGCGAATGGACTTCAATACCAAGATGAACCTATGACCTAGTGGATTGAGATACTGGTCTGGACTAATATTAACACAACTGGCATATACAAGGGAACCAGTGGTCGACAATCCTAAATCTACATCAACACAGCTGGCATATACAAGGGAACCAGTGGTCGACTTTATAGTAAACCTCTTTTTTTCTTTTTATTTTTTTTAACGACATGATTAGATCTATTGGATCCAAGCGCATGCTTCTTGTCAGCAGATTACATGGTAATTCCCGTGGATCCTGCATTCCACGCTTGTTTAGGCGACGGAGACAGGGAGAACACACACATATTGCTATCCAAGTGTTATTTATTCCGATTGGTCTAATTGGTCTGGTCTTTTTTTCTTTCTTTTTTTATAGTATCTCAATCACTCTATTTCAACTCAGCAGACATCACATAAAAATTTGCAAAAACAAAAACAGAAGTAATAAGATGATTCTGAGATACGGTGAAACTATCATGTTATTTCTAACACCTGGGCTCCATGCTTTTATGAATAGACTCTTATAGACGTTTCCATCTAGTCAGATTGGTCCCTCAACTCCTAAACCAAAATGCTTCCATCCACTTAGATTAGTTAGTGCAATCCTTAATAGGCATAAATTTCTAGGCTCTGGAGTTTAAAATGCAACTAAAAAGTTTCTCCCATACCCCCAAACTTAAATCTAACATTGTCCTCAATGTTCTAAAGATAAAATTAAAAGCATGAACAAGGAGAAACTGTTACCATTTGAAGAAAAAGAGTGAAGGAAAGATATTACCGTGTTGCATGAACCATGGGTTACCTCCCAAGAAGTGCTAAGTTTAAAGTCTTCAGCCAGACATCAAGTACCATGAAATGGCTAATTCCCTTTCAAATCATATATATCAGTAGTCGAAATAACTGTGGGTCATCATAACCAAATAGCACTGCCACTAATATGAGACAACTACACAGGACTAGAAAAATTAACAGACGGAGAACAACCTTATTGAAAGTTTCTTGCAAGACAACTGGACCTATCTGGGGCGCCCACTTGGGCTTCATATGGATGTCTTGACAAACAGATTTATCCGAATAACGGGTCTCTAATAGATGGATTTCCTCTTGGATAGTATCGGGAGGATCGGGTTGTGGAGTCTGAATAGACTCAAGTAATACCACAAATGCACTAGGCTCGAGTCCCAAGTTAGGGACTTCTAATGGGGAAACTTGACGATCAGTAGGACCATCACTACCCCCAAACTTAGGGTAATCACTACTCTCCGTAAGACCTTTAATTATGGCTTGAATTTCTGGATCCTCAGAGTCTTTAAAATACTCAAGAGCTTCTTCCAGTTCTAAAGTTTGGTCTTCTATCTCACCTAAGATAATTGTCTCATCAAATTCATCTAAAGAATCACCAAACAAAGTGTCGTCCCAACTATCCTGAACTAGATCCTGAACCAAAGTACTAATCATATTCACTTCCTCTAAATCAGAAGGTTGTCTGGTAACATTAAAGACATTTAGTTCAGTGGTCATATTACCAAAGGATATGTTCATAAGTCCGGTCCTACAGTTGATAACAGCATTAGACGTGGCTAAAAATGGGCGACCTAAAATCATCGGTATTTGATTCTCTGGGTCAGGGACAGGTTGTGTATCTAGGACTACAAAATCCACAGGATAAATAAACTTGTCGACCTCAATAAGAACATCTTCTATCACACCACGCGGAATTTTAACAGACCTATCAGCTAACTGCAGTGTTATCTTGGTGGGTTTCAATTCACCAAGTCCCAGTTGTAAGTACACATGGTACGGAAGTAAGTTCACACTAGCTCCTAAGTCAAGTAAAGCTTTTTCTACCCTGTGTTTTCCTATCGTGCAAGCAATGGTAGGGGTACCTGGTCTTTATACTTAAGAGTTGTGGTGGTCTGAATGATCGAACTTACATGACAGGCTAAAAAGGATTTTTTAGGGACACTAAGCTTTCGCTTTCGCGTACACATATCCTTGAGGAACTTGGCATAAGCCGGAAGTTGCCTAATTGCTTCTAGTAACGGAAGGTTTATGGTAACTTTCTTAAAAACCTCCATAATGTCATTAAAGTTGGATTCATTTTTTGTTGGTATTAGTAGCTGTGGAAATGGGGCTCTAGGAAAATAGGGCCTCTCAGGAACCGCATTGACATCATCAGAGATTTTATCAGTCTCCTCAGCTATGAATGGTCCTGAGGGGTGAACTACAGTTTGCTCACTTTCGGGCATGTTTACCTTATTGTCTACAACTCTACCACTCCTAAGGGTCCTAATAGCATTCAATTGATTCGATGGTTTTGTACCTAATTCATGAAATCCTCTAGGGTTGGGTTGTGTTTGACTAGGAAACCTACCTTTTTCTCTCAGAGACTCATTTATCAGACCTACCTGGGTTTTTAACTCGGAAATAGCCTGACTATTTTCTTGTCCTATCTTGTTACTAGCTTGTAGACTTAGTTCTACTGATTGCTGAAATTTTGCAGTTTGCTGAGTTAACAAAACGAGAGATTCCTCTAGGCCTAGGATTTTCTTATCCGACCGATTCTGAAATAAGCCTTGTCCCGAAGGATTCTTAGCATAAATAAAACCTGGGGGAGCATTAGAATTACTAAACTGACCTTGATTTTGGCCCTTAGACCATGAAAGGTTCGGATGGTTTCTCCACCCAGGATTATAGGTTTCTGAATATGGGTCAAATTTCTAACGATTATCGAGTCTAGTATTATAAAGAGCATTGGCTTGCTCTTCATTATTATGGCCTTCCCAAAAAGGCTCCAATCTACCACTAGTGTGACCCATTTATAAAACTTCTAACCTTTTAGCTATCGCTGTAATCTTGGCATCTAATTCAGAGCCTCCTTCTACTCTATTAATGTTTCCTCTGCTTAGAAGAATTGTTTTCTGGGGTTCCCTACTATTTTCCCATTGTTGGGTCTTTTCGGCAATTTCATTCAAAAATGTCATCGCCGCATCAACAGTTTGGTTCTCAAACCCACCTGGACACAAAGCTTCAACCGTGGATATTGTGGAATAATCTAAACCCTCATAAAGGATCTGAACTAGCCTAACCTTTTCTAAACCATGGTGAGGACATTGTGTTAACAAATCATTGAACCTTTCCAAACGGATGGGTTCATCGTTCTTACGAAGTTTTCGAATTATAGTAGTCCACTCACAGCCAGGTTTCGATCTCGGAGCCAAGGTATGCATACAATAAGCCAGAATAGGGTTTGTTTAAGGTTTCGGGGAATATTCTGAAGGAATATTACTTGTAAATGGATGGATTCATTGTTCTTACGAAGTTTTCGACTTATAGTAGTCCAATCACGGCCAAGTTTCGATCTCGTAGCCAGTGTATGAATACAATACGCCAGAATAGGGTTTGTTTAAGGTTTTGTGGAATATTCCGAAGGAATCTTACCTGTAAATGGATGGATTCATCATTTTTACGAAGTTTTCGACTTATAGTAGTCCACTTACGGCCAGGTTTGGATCTCGGAGCCAGGGTATGCATACAATATGCAAGAATAGGGTTTGTTTAAGGTTTCGAGGAACATTCCGAAGGAATCTTACCTGTAAATGGATGGATTCCTCATTCTGACGAAGTTTTCGACTTATAGTAGTCCACTCACGGCCAGGTTTCGATCACGGAGCCAGGGTATGCATTCAATATTCAAGAATAGGGTTTGTTTAAGGTTTCGGGGAATATTCCGAAGGAATCTTAAAAGTAAATAGATGGATTCCTCATTCTGACAAAGTTTTCGACTTATAGTAGTCCACTCACGGCCATGTTTCGATCACGGAGCTAGGGTATGCATATAATATGCAAGAATAGGGTTTGTTTAAGGTTTCGGGGAACATTCCGAAGGAATCTTAACTGTAAATGGATGGATTCCTCGTTCTGACGAAGTTTTCGATAAGTAGTCCACCCACGGCCAGGTTTCGATCTCGAAGCAAGGGTATGCATACAATATGCAAGAATAGGGTTTGTTTAAGGTTTCGGGGAATATTCCGAAGGAATCTTACCTGTAAATGGATGGATTCATCGTTCTTACGAAGTTTTAGACTTATAGTAGTCCACTAACGGCCAGGTTTCGATCTCGGAGCCAGGGTATGCATAAAATATGCCAGAATATGGTTAGTTTAATGTTTCGGAGAATATTTCGAAGGAATCTTACCTGTAAATGGATGGGTTCATCGTTCTTATGAAGTTTTCGAATTATAGTAGTCCACTCACAGCCAGGTTTCGATCTC
>JAJJMB010003142.1:1266866-1278569 GCA_023531105.1 Papaver atlanticum | reverse complement strand
TGTAAATGGATGGATTACGAAGTTTTCGACTTATAATAGTCCACTCAAGGCCAGGTTTCGATCTCGGAGCCAGGGTATGTATACAATATGCCAGAATAGGGTTTGTTTAATGTTTAGGAAAATATTTCGAAGGAATCTTACCTATAAATGGATGGGTTCATCGTTCTTACGAAGTTTTAACCTTATAGTAGTCCACTTACGTCCAAAGCTGAAATTTTTGTATGTTGTTTATATACCTATAGATAATCTACTGTAAAAATTTCAGGAATTTCAGGAAAATCCGATTTATTTAGGTACTCCAAAGTGCAGAGGAATCATGACTGGATTCTGTATATCGATATTGAAAGTAGTCATGTTGTAAGGTGCATATTTTTTTAATGAATTGTCGTAATGTTCTGAATTTTGGATATGTTGTTGTACCCTGGGTATTAAGGTTGCTGTAAAAGTTTTGCGACGATCGGATGATTTTAACTACTGAAAGGTTTAGATAGATTATGGCTGTGTTATCAATAGTCGGAGTTTTAAACTCTGATGCTTGTTTTGTTGATGTATACTGTGTGGTTATTTAGCTTATGAAGTGGTTGTACCCAATTGTCGCCCTGACTTATGTGTGTTGACATGGATCGCCCTGAAAAAACTTATACTTGGGATTAGTCTTAGAGTGTTCTGTTTTATCTGGTGCCCGCATTACTTAGCTATGTTACTAGTAGCTATTGGTGTGGCTCTTTGTTCCATTTTTTTTTCTAAGTCTACTAGAGTATAACATGGTTCCAAATCAGTTCTCTAGGTATACTATTCTCTAATATAACATGATTATGGCGCCACTCTTTACTATTCATTATGTAACTCTTTACTATTCATATTTGGTTGTTATCTTGGTATATTCAATTAAGTTTTCACTTGTTTTACAGAGATTCTGCCATTGGATCTGAAGCTTGCAGTCACAATGTCACCCACAGTAGGATTCCAAAGGTTGAGAGATGATTTTTGAAGCTGGGAAAGAATAGCTAGAAGGGTTTTACTAAAACAGAAGTGTTATTAGATTATTTTTTTTGGCGTCGAAGTTCTGTAAAACTGATCTTCTTTTCAAATAAATGGTTATGAAAGTATTACAAATTTAATTTTGTATTTTTTTTTTTTTTCAAATCGAATATGTACCACAACTCAGAATTAGAGTTGTTTAGAAGTGACATACAACTCTTCCCATAGTTGTCAAAGAAGTGGCATACAACTCAAACCATATTTGTCAAAGAACCGACTTACAACTAAAGTAGAAGTTGTCAATGAGATGACATGCAACTCTAGCCATTGTTGTCAAAGAAGTGACATACAACTCAAACCATTGTTGTCAAAGAATTGACATACAACTCTAATCATAGTTGTCAAAGAAATTTCTACAACCCCAACAAGTGTAGTGTAGGAGTTATTTTCACAACCCAGGTATGAGTTGTGTTAGGCATTAAGAGGAAATTTCGAAAGACATTCATAACTGAGCCAAGCGTGGTATACAATGGAACGACAACCGTGTTTACGACTAGTATTGAAGAGTTGCAAAGAATTGAAGACTTTCAACGACGCCCCTTGTGCAACCTATGGATATCCGTCGTCGTATATCGTATGACAACTCTTTTCTGGTGTAGTTGATCGATGTTTTTCCCGTAGTGGAAGTACCTCACCGTTCTAAAGTAAAGCAAGCTAAAGGGAGGGGTTGCTGCTTGGTGGACTAAACTTCATGAAGACCGTAGAAACTATGGAAAACCACCAGTACGTACATGGAAAAGAATGAGCGATCTTTTAAGAAATAAGTTTCTTCCTAGAGATTACAGGCAACAACTATTTGTAAAACTACAGACTTGCCAGCAAGGTGCAAGGTTAGTTGAGGAATATGTATCCGAGTTTTACAACTTAATTGCTCGTAATGAACTTAATGAAACTGAAGAACAACTTGTAGCTAGATTCATAGAAGGTTTGAATCGATTAATTCAAGAAGGAATGACCCAGTCTGTTTATACTATGGAAGAATTTATACAACAAGCCATCAAGATAGAGCATCGTGTTTTCCGTTCTCAAAAGTATTCAACTAGGCAGTATAATCGATTCCAAGGTAATTTCAAACCATATTCATCAGTTAATAATTATGAGAATGCATATGCTCAAGAAGACAATATACATTACTCTTCTTCTAAACCACAATATCAAACACCCAATTTTACTCATTCTCAACATCCAATACCAAAGAATAACCATTCCCTTCTTTCTAATCCAATTGAATTTCAGTCCGTACAACAACAAGTTTCTTCTCGTCCAAGATACAACCAAAATACTCGTTTCTCATCAAAAGATCAAACCTATTTTCCACCTTTACCCAAAACACATAATCTTATGCTAAGTTTAGAGGAGAAAAGTGCAAAAAATGCCAATTACCTGGCCATACTTCTTCTGAGTGCCGTAGGGTCAATGGATTAGTGCATGAAGGACCAGAAGGAAAGCATAAGTATAGTGGATTGATTAATGATGACACTAATAATGTAGAGAAGTCTGAGGATGAAGAAGAAAGTGATGAAGTTGTAGAAGAATTGTATAGTGGATATTTTATGGGTATGATTCGACCTTTATTACTTTCTCAACCTTCTTTTTCACAGAGAAACAATATTTTCAGAACAAGATGTTTAATTAAGGGAGTTACCTGTGATCTAATCATGGATAGTGGAAGCATGGATAACTATATTTCTGCTGATGTAGTTCAAAAATTGAGATTACCAGTTATTCCACATCCTCATCCTTATTCTGTTGGATGGGTCAATAGTTCTTCTTCTCAAAAGATTAATCACCAATGTCTTGTTGAGTTTGCACTTAAGGGTTATCAAGATTCAGGTTTATGTGATGTTATAAATATGACTGCTGCACATTTACTACTTGGAAGACATTGGCAGTATTATATGTGTGTAGTTCACAATTGTTTTGAGAATACTTATACCTTTTTCAAGGATGGCAAGAAGAAAATTTTAGTTCCTTCTAAATCTACAGCCGTTTACAAGGAGCATAGTGATGGCAAGACAAGTGCATTAGTAGCTAGCATTGTGAAACAACTACAAGTACATACTCTATATTCACATGAAGATTCTAAGCCAATGATAGTCATTCCAGAAAAGGTACAACCTTTGATCAATCAATTTCATACTATATTTCCTGATGAACTTCCATAGTCTTTACCACTTTTGAGAGAATTACAACATCAAATTGATTTCATTCCTGGTACATCTCTTCCAAATCATGCTCATTACAGATTGATCATAAAGAACATGAGATTCTACAGGGGCAGGTAAATGATTTATTAGAGAAAGGTTTGATAAGATTGAGCAAGAGTCTTTGTGCTAGTCCAGCTTTTCTTGTTGACAAGAACAATGAAGGTTGGAGAATGTGTATTGATTGTAGAGCTCTCAACAGAATCACTATTCCCTATAGATTTCCTATACCAAGATTTGATGATCTTATTGATATGCTTGTTGGGTCTAAGGTGTTTTCTAAGATTGATCTTCGCAGTGGTTATCATCAGATTCACATTAGAATTGGAGACGAGTGGAAGACAGCTTTCAAAATTCGTGAAGGATTATATGAGTGGTTGGTTATGCCTTTTGGATTATCAAATGCACCCAGCACTTTCATGAGATTAATGAATCAGGTACCGCAACCTTTCCTTGGTAAATTCATCATTGTATATTTTGATGATATTTTGATTTACAGTCGTAATGAAGAGGAACATCTTTCTCATCTTTCTCAAGTTTTTCAAGCTCTTGCTGATAATGCACTCTATGTGAACCTTAAAAAGTGTACTTTCTTAACAACCTCAGTCACTTTTTGGGGTTATGTTATTTCTGATCAAGGAATTTCAGTGGATGACTCAAAGATTTAAGCTATCTGAATGGCCTACTCCAACATGTATTAAAGTTGTTAGAAGTTTTCACGGATTGGCATCTTTCAACGGGCGTTTTACTCGCAACTTTAGTTCTATTGCTGCTGGAGTAACTGATTGTTTGAAACAATAAAAATTTCTTTGGACTGAAGAAGCAGATAAGAGTTTTAATCTTCTTAAGGAAAAGTTATGTAGTGCACCAGTTCATGCAATGCCATACTTTACTAAACCTTTTGAAGTTGATTGTGATGTATCTGTTGTTGGGATTGGAGTTGTATTATCTCAAATTGGTCATCCAGTTGATTTTCATAGTGAGAATAATTCTGAAGCTAAAAAGAAGTGGTCAACTTATGAGCTTGAATTATATGCTCTTGTTCAAGCTTTAAAACACTGGCATCCTTATTTGGTGCATAGTGAGTTTATTGTCAATACTGACAATCAAGCTTTGAAATTTTTGTAGACATCAGCTAAGATAAATATAATGCATAACAGATGGTTATCTACCATAAATCAGTATACTTTCTCTATTAAACACAAGAGTGATAAATTGAACCAAGAGGATGATGCTTTGAGTAGGCGTGCTCACCTTTTGGTCATTCTTCGCAGTGAGAGTGTGGCTTTTGATTACATCAAAGACTTGCATGTTGATGATGAAGATTTTAAGACAATTTGGGAGAAATGTAGGAATATGTCTTCTGGGATTGATGATTTTCTTATACAGGATGGATTTCTTTTCAAAGGTAATCGTCTTTGTATTTCACAAGGTTCTTTACGACTTCATTTAATTCATGAACTTCATGGCAGTGGACTTGGTGGTCATTTTGGTCGAGATAAGACAATTGCCTTTGTAGAAGAACGATATTTTTGGCCTTCTTTAAAAAGAGATGTGCAGAAATTTGTTCAGAAATGCATGGTGTTCTAACGCTCCAAAGGTACCATTCAAAACACTGGCCTATATACTCCATTACCAGTGCCTGAAGCTCCCTGGGTCGATGTGAGTATGGATTTTATACTTGGATTGCCAAGAACAGTTAAAGGCAATGATTCAGTTATGGTAGTTGTTGATAGATATTCAAAAATGTCACATTTTGTTGCCTGTAAGAAGACTACTGATGCTTCCAATGTGGCTTATTTATTCTTCAAGGAGATTGTACGTTTGCATGGAGTGCCTAAGTCTATCACTTCAGATCGTGATACAAAATTTCTCAGCTATTTTTGGAAATCTTTATGGAGGAGATTGGGAACTAAGTTACAATACAGCACTACAGCACATCCACAAACTGATGGACAAACTGAAGTTGTCAACATATCTTTAGGGAATTTGATACGTGCAAAAATTGTTGATTCTAATGAGAAACAATGGGAAACTTTTCTTCCTCATATGGAGTTTGCATTTAATATTTCGGTGAATCATTCTACTGGTAAGTCTCCATTTGCAATTGTATACTCCAAGGTTCCAAATCATATTATGGATTTAGTAGTTCTGCCTAAACTTTCACAGTCTCATGTGAAAGATGATCAACTGGTCGACAAAGCTTCTCAGCTTCATAAAGAAGTGCGAACTAAACTTGAAGACTCTAATGCTAAATACAAGACAATAGCTGATCAGTAAAGAAGGCTTAAGACTTTTGAAGAAAGAGAACTTGTCATGATACATCTTCGAAAAGAACGTTTTCCAACTGGTACATACAACAAAACTAAAATGAAGAAGTATGGTCCTTTCGAGATTTTGAAGAAAATAAGTGACAATGCTTATGTGGTGGATCTTCCTACAAACTGGAACATATCTAACATATTTAATGTGCAGGAAATTTTTACGTTCCATTGGGAGAATGATTTAAGTTGATCAACTTGAGGCCAAGTTGTTTTCAAGAAGGGGGACTGATGTAGAACATCTCTACATTCTTTCTTTCTTTCTAGAACATTAGATGACTTGAATAACAAGTCTATTGTTTCCTGTTTTTAGACTTCCTTCTTTTAGAGTTTTATTATTTTTAGACTCTTGTTTCATGCCTATATAAACAGGCTCGTACTTTGTTTAGGGACACAATTATTATTATCAAGTTTATAGAACAAAACTCTATTACAGAGAACCTATCTTTTCCTATCTTTCAAACTTGCTCAAGATTACTTCGTCTCTTTCGCATCTCTTTCTTCCTTCGCATCCCCTACAACCTCCGTGTTGTATTCTTCTTAAATAAGGACTAAATTATAACCTTAAGAAGGTGGAGAAAGAATTTGCAACTTGGTTTGGAGAGAATTACTCTGTCGTCTAGTTCTTTTTTTTTTCTGAAGGTGAATCGTCTAGTTCTGGTCTTGTACTTTTACTACACTTTCATGCAAAGAACAAATAGCAATGGTGGAGCAATCAATGTTCTTAAACGAACCCTTTCAACCATGTCCTGTGTCAGTTGTGGATTTTTCTTTTACTATGGAATTTCATGAAATTTGTGTTTTTTAGTCGATCAAAATAATTCTATCCATTGTTGTTGTTTTTGGCATTATGGCTTGAACCATTTCTGGGACTTCCTCATGATTAAACTTAACTAAGGTCCTTGGACTCTAAAGCTTCATCTTAGTTGCATTTCTTTTATTGGATCTTTCGTCTCGTTAAGAAAACATTAGGTATTTGGTGATGTCGTGGAGTGTGTGTATATAGTTGAGCACAACACTATAATTTTTTTTATGTTGTTATGTCATCACTCCAGTCAGATTTGTCAATCCCCCTTCTTTTTCCTTCACTTATTAATCAACCTATGGACTATGGTTGAATGCACTGTGTCAACAATTATTAATAAGAAAAAGATCTTACAAAAACAAGAAAAACTAAAATAACTTCACAACTGCCAGTATCACTCTTTACGGATTAGTTCCTCAATTGGTTAGCATTTTGATGTAGTTTTAAAGTGTGTTAAGAAAGGGATTCGATACTCGGACTTTTTAGAGGTTTTGTTCAAGACAAATAAAGAAAATGCTAATAAAAACTAATTAAATTTGATTTTTGGTTTATCTAGGAGAGAAGAATCTAGGGTTTTGGATTCCACTACTTCTAACATTTGTAAATTCAATAATAAATTTCTTTGACAAAATACTCCTACTTTACTCAAAACAATTTCGAACCCAATCTCATGCTTTGGAAGATATAACATTACAAGCTCTCTTTTTATGACTCTCCTCGCTATTCTAAGGCCTAATTTTCCTTCGCTTATAAAAGAACGGTATCTAAACTACCCAAAACAATTTTCACGAAGCATATAAAGAAGAGAAATTTTTTAATAATTTAAAAAGCACAATATTGGAGTATTTTTGTCAAATAAAATAATTACTGAAAATTACGCATCAAAAATAGCTTCTTCCAAAACCCTAGAAAAGAAATCTAGCTACTCATGAATCGAAGATTGGAGAATACTTGATTAATCATTGTATTAAAAATAATGAAATTCTGCTTACAACGATTTTTAGTCGCTAAAGGTATTCATCCACAAGAGTGTTGCAATAGTTTAGTTGCGGAAGAGCTACTGCAGCTAAAACAGTATACGATATTGTTCTTCTGCGGTTGAATATAAGACTGCTACTGTGACTGTTTTGAATGGCTGATGTTCTTCGTGTTCTTGGTTGAGCAGCAGCAGTAAGAATTTTTCTAACCTCTCTTTTGTCGACTCTAAGCCTCTACTTTCTTCCCCAAAGTCTCCGTCTCTCTTCTATGACCCAGACCCTCTCTATTTATACATAATAGCGTCAAGAATCTCGCTAAAATACCTTCCATATCTTATTATTCTTTTCTTCCAAGTCACGGTAATAATGTCATTTTCTTTCCTCTTGCCGCGTCCCTGAGTTGTCAAATATCTTCCCAAATCTTCTAGCGAATCAAACAGTGGATATCTTTCCCTTATCTCTTCATGACTTCCATTTATTCAACCAAAAACTTTCGTGTAAAGAAAACCGATAATATTTTCACCTCCCTGTGAGATTTAATCCCTTTTTAAGCTCCTAGAACACGTCATTCAATATCTTGTATATGGTAAGAACATTATCATGTACCAAATCCCTTGAAAATCTCCCAAACTTTCCAAACTCGAACCAACAGAGACCCGTGGATATTTCTTCCCCTGTTTGCTCCAATCCGACGTTGTAGCCCAATTTAACCGGTTCTGATGGACATACCAGTCCTGTTATGCCCAAAGGAAGATATCCAACAAGTTTCAGCGATTAAGTCTCATTAAAACTCAACCAACTGACGAACCCTAATTCTGTTCGTAAGCTGCTCCTTTTTCCCGCCAAATTTTCAAATTCAAAAGGTTGAAGATGACTACCTCTTATCCAATTCCGGTGTCCCTTTAGCAATTTGGGGTACATTTAGCAATTCTTGGGGTGCGAATAGCAATTTGTGGGCTACAAGAAGTAACTTTTGGGCTGTAAATAACAAAAACTCCTCTGGGTGTCTTTAACACATTTCTCCAGAGGTTCAAACACCACTTTTCGAATTCTTCCACCAACAGCAGCCGTCTCTTACCTCTTAGATCCACTTTTCTTCAAATTTTCTACATCATTAAAGTTGCCATGCTTTTCAGACATAACTTGCATCACTAAAGCCGACATGCTTTTCAGATAGAGATGCAGAAATAAAAGAAAATAATAAGAAATAAATCGCCTCCAACAGCAGTTGCACATGAAATGACACTTTAGCTCCTTTAAGCGACGTTTCTTCTTCTTTTGCTCCAAAGTACCTAAAATTCAAAATTAAACATAAGATACATAATTTACAAGAAAAGAAAGCATAAACAATAGATAAATATCAAGGTGTTTTAGACACCTATCACATTTCCCGTTCATATTTTAAATAATTAAAAATGCTTCTCTTTATATTATCTTTCATACATTTCTTGATCTATACTTCTCATGTCCACTTTTTTTTTTTTGTCCTCAGGGATTGTTTTCTCCTGACTTCATTAGAAGGTGCTTGCTATCGCATTTGTGATTCGGGGCAAAAGTCTCGCGTCTCCCTCCTTTGCACTGGTGGTGGCAACTGGGTATGATTCCATCTCCTTTTGTTTTTCCTCAAGGGCGATGTATTCCTCCTGATACTCACGCAGCTCTTTCATATCCATTGTATCTTTAAGCCTTAATATCTGCGTGTACAATAAATATGTGGGAAAAAGAGCGTTAATAAAAGCTAGGATCAGATTTCTTTCTTCCACCCTTCCTGCCATTTACTGCACATAGTCCTCCATCTTGACGTTAGCTTGCGTAAGCTCACATTTCTCCTCCTTCTCAGACTGAATACCATTTCGATTCCAGGGCGTAGCATGTTATTACTGATGTATGCTCCTAAGAATATGCTTTGTAATTGATCAAAGGAGGAGATAGTCCCTACAGATAGACCATCAAACCACTTTAGAACTTCTCCTGAAAGACTGGCTGGAAAATATTTGCACAACACCGCATCATTATGTCCCCAATGCAACAGAGATAGTGAAAAAGTTGGGGTCTAACAACCTCACCCAATATTTTGATTAGCAATCTGTATGGACTAACTCCAATATACTTTTAAGAGAATCAACTAGACAGTCAGACTCAATCTTAATAATAAGTATATCAAAGAGTTATATCTCAACTTCTTGATTCAATCCTTACTCAAACAAATGGAAATCTGCGAGCCTGATTGAATACAAGAGAAATAACTTGAACGGTACCAAAGACCAATGTTCAAGGATCAGTCAATTTCAATCAACAACCAAAGGTTGGATTTACCAATTGATCGATACAACGCACAACCTGTGATATTTCAATTATATAACAAAATATAATGCGGAAAAGAAATAACACAGAAACCATAAATTTTGTTAACGAGGAAACCGCAAATGCAGAAAAACCCCGGGACCTAGTCCAGATTGAACACACACTGTATTAAGCCGCTACAGACACTAGACTACTACAAATAAACTTCGGTCTGGACTGTAGTTGAACCCCAAGATCAGATCACGCAACTACAGAGAAAATAGTTGGGTCTGGCTTCACAATCCCAATGAAGTCTTCAAGTCGTTAACCTACAGGGTCTCGATAAAACCTAAGGTTAAAGGAGAATCGACTCTAGCTTATACAACTAGTATCACACAGGAGGTGTGGGGATTAGGTTTCCCAGTTGCTAGAGTTCTCCTTTATATAATCTCCAAATCAGGGTTTGCAATCTAAGTTACCTTGGTAACAAAGTATTCAATATTCACCGTTAGATGAAAACCTGATTAGATTCAAGCTAATATCTTTCAACCGTTAGATCGAACTTAACTTGTCATACACAAATGAAATGCACGTTCATTTAGGTTTGGGTAACCGTACCTAAATGTGTACACCTAGTTGGTTCAACAGTAGTTAACCAATGGTTAGCCATATGAGCACTTTCATATCAACCTTATTCATCTTCACCATAACTAGTTCAAGTGACTCAAATGAACTAGTTAGAGAGTTGTTCAATTGCTTAGATCTCATAGAAGTATACAAGACACAATCGAAGCAAAAACGATTTTGATTAACTCGAATCGATTCATGAACATTATAGCCACGGTTTGCAAATATGCATTCCTTAATTTATAAATGTCTTAGTTCACGAATAAACCGTTTTTAGAAAATAACCCACTTAAGTACGCATACGGGTACGCATACTTAAGTTCCCGGAATGAGCTTGTTTTCAGTGCACAAACTCCAGTAGAAATTCACGGGATGTGAACTTCCGACAATACGCGTACAGGTACGCGTACTTAGCTCAAGTTATTCTAAACAACTAAGTACGCATACTTTGGTTCAAGGATTTTGGACTTACAAAAGTATGAGTTCACATACAATGTTTATATCCATTGAAGGTTATATATTCTAAACTCTCATTTCAATCATTGAAACATTCTTAGAGGATGTTATATATAGCGGTTATTCACACACTATTTTTCATCAAAGTGTTTTTCAAGAGATTGAAACAATAACATGACTTTCGTCACGAGTAAAGATGAACTTGCCAAAGCGAAAGCTTACCAACACATATTTCAAGAAAAAGATAAGCGAGATAAACTCAGCTCGAAATAGCAAATGTGTATGATCGAGGTCTATATAGAAATACGACTTTTGTCTCAAGATAAGAGATAGAGTAGATAGACTTTTGAGTGATAGATAAGTTCAAGTCTCCACATACCTTTTTGTCGATGAAGTTCCACCAGTTCCTTGAGTAGTTCTTCGTCTTTGTATGATGAACGCCGTGGAGTCTAGAGCTCAACTACACTTTCTATCCTAGTCCGAGACTTAGCTATAAGTAGACTAGAAATCAAGACTTATAGTTTTGGCAACTAAACTTGACAAACAAGCTTGAGATAGCAACGCTTGCGAGTTCGACCGAGAAGTGCTCTAACAATCTCCCCCTTTGTCAATTTTAGTGACAAAACTATCAATACATATGGAATACAAAATAAATAAACTGTGCAGCTTCTCATCCACATATATGATCTCCTTGGTTCTTCAACATTACTCGAAATCTTCGTCACTTCCAAGTACTCCAATGATTCCAAAGATATTCAATGTAGCATCACCGTTGTTGAAGATCCGTAGCCATAACAATGAGAAAACAAAAGATCTCAATCATTGTTACACAGTGTCATAGTATTATTACACAGCATCAAAGTTCAATTGTATCACAACTTCGACAACAATACTATGGTGATATGTATCACTCCCCCTTAGTCAATACTCCATCTCACATGGAAACCACTCCCCCTTACATAATGATCCGAAAACCATATGTATTTGTA
>JAJJMB010003142.1:1210959-1266856 GCA_023531105.1 Papaver atlanticum | reverse complement strand
TATATAACAAAATATAATGCGGAAAAGAAATAACACAGAAACCATAAGTTTTGTTAACGAGGAAACCGCAAATGCAGAAAAACCCCGGGACCTAGTCCATATTGAACACACACTGTATTAAGCCGCTACAGACACTAGACTACTACAAATAAACTTCGGTCTGGACTGTAGTTGAACCCCAATCAATATCACACTGATCCAAGGTACAGTTGCACTCCTTACGTCTCTGATCCCAGCAGGATACTACGCACTTGATTCGCTTAGCTGATCTCACCCACAACTAAGAGTTGCTATGACCCAAAGTCTAAGACTTTAATAAACAAATCTGTATCACACAGAAAAGTCTACAGGAATAGATAAATCTGTCTCCCACAGAAATACCTACGAGTTTTGTTCCGTCTTTTGATAAATCAAGGTGAACGGGAACCAATCGATAACCCGTACTTATATTCCCGAAGAACATCCTAGAATTATCAATCACTTCACAATAATCTTAATCGACTAGCGAAACAAGATAATGCGGAATCACAAACGATGAGACGAAGATGTTTGTGACTTCTTTTCTATCTTGCCTATCGGAGAAATTAATCTAAGGCCAATCTTACGATTGTACTCAATTACGATAGAAACAACAAGATCAGATCACGCAACTACATAGAAAATAGTTGGGTCTTGCTTCACAATCCCAATGAAGTCTTCAAGTCGTTAACCTACAGGGTCTCAATAGAAACCTAAGGTTAAAGGAGAATCAACTCTAGCTTATACAACTAGTATCACACAGGAGGTGTGGGGATTAGGTTTCCCAGTTGTAAGAGTTCTCCTTTATATAATCTTCAAATCATGGTTTGCAATCTAAGTTACCTTGGTAACAAAGCATTCAATATTCACCGTTAGATGAAAACCTGATTAGATTCAAGCTAATATCTGTCAACCGTTAGATCGAACTTAGCTTGTCATACACAAATGAAATGCACGTTCATTTAGGTTTGGGTAACCGTACCTACACGTGTACACCTAGTTAGTTCAACAGTAGTTAACCAATGGTTAGCCATATGAGCACTTTCATATCAACCTTATTCATCTTCACCATAACTAGTTCAAGTGACTTAAATGAACTAGTTAGAAAGTTGTTCAATTGCTTAGATCTCATAGAAGTGTACAAGACACAATCGAAGCAAAAATGATTTTGATTCACTCGAATCGATTCATGAACATTATATCCACGGTTTGCAAATATGCATTCCTTAATTTATAAATGTCTTAGTTCACGAATAAACCGTTTTTAGAAAATAACCCACTTAAGTACGCATACAGGTACGCATACTTAAGTACCCGGACTGAGCTTGTTTTCAGTTCACAAACTCCAGCAGAAATTCACAGGATTGAACTTCCGACAGCACGTGGACTTAGCTCCGGTTATCCTAAACAGCAAAGTACGCATACTTTGGTTCAAGGATTTTGGACTTACAAAAGTATGAGTTCACATACAATGTTTATATCCATTGAAGGTTATATATTCTAAACTCTCATTTCAATCATTGAAACATTCTTAGAGGATGTTATATATAGCGGTTATTCACACACTATTTTTCATCAAAGCGATTTTCAAGAGATTGAAACAATAACATGACTTTCGTCATGAGTAAAGATGATCTTGGCCAAAGCAAAAGCTTACCAACACATATTTCGAGAAAAAGATAAGCGAGATAAACTCAGCTCGAAATAGCAAATGTGTATGATCGAGGTCTATATAGAAATACGACTTTTGTCTCAAGATAGGAGATAGAGTAGATAGACTTTTGAGTGATAGATAAGTTCAAGTCTCCACATACCTTTTTGTCGATGAAGTTCCACCAGTTCCTTGAGTAGTTCTTCGTCTTTGTATGATGAACGTCGTGGAGTCTAGAGCTCAACTACACTTTCTATCCTAGTCCGAGACTTATCTATAAGTAGACTAGAAATCAAGACTTATAGTTTTGGCAACTAAACTTGACAAACAAGCTTGAGATAGCAACGCTTGCGAGTTTGACCGAGCAGTGCTCTAACAGATAGGTTGTATGCTTTGATATTTTGGATTGCACATGTAGTTCCATCAAATATGCTTGTGAACGCATGCAAGGTACACTTTGTTGGGATTCCTGCATACTATATTTCGCGTACAAATGGTGATTTTCCCGCCTCCTCTATTTCTTTTTCGAGTTGCCTTCTTCCATCACTTCTTCACGTGTTCATCATTGCCCGCATTTCCTCTAACTCTCTCAGTATTGTTCGATTGACGCGTTGATCTTCCTCCTACTGCACTTGTATCTTAAGCCTCGCCTCTGTTTTCCTGTGTTCCTGTCTACTTCTGCGTAGTTCTTCCTGAAATTCTCGCTCTTCTGCATCTTCTCTCCTTTGTCTACGTCTTTCTCTCCTTGCGTCCTCATTTGTTAGATCCTCTGTTTCATTTTTTTCTTCGATTCTCTCGATGCGGTGATGGTGTGTATTCCGATATGGGTTCCCTATTCTTTCTCTTAGTCATGCCATTCTTCCCTTATATTCACTCCCTTGTTCATTCTGGTTTTTACTGTGTTGATGTTCGATGTGGTTGTTATCACGTAGCTCTCGTATGTTATCTCCTACATTGGCGTGCTCGATGTGATTATTAATCAGCTGATGCTCTACACGATTTTATCTGTGGGACCGGCTTCGCCTTGAGGAACTTCTGTTTTTTCTTGATACGGATGTCGCGCGAGTTGTCCTTGACGTCATTCGCGATCTCTCCTCATTGAGTCTGTGGTTCTCTTCTCTCAGGGCGACATTTTGTCGCGTTAGGATCGTCCTCTCTTCTTCTTTTCTTCTCTTTTCATCGATTATCCTTTGCCTTAATTCCTCAATGGTCATATCTTCTTCGTTTGCTGTGATTGGTCCTTGTTCAGTGGTGCTTTGTCCATTTTCCTCTACCGTATCTGTATCTGTAGTACGCATACTTACCTCATCATAAACATTTCTGTTGACATCATTTCCTTTTTTCACACGTTGGATCTGTGGCTAATCGTGTTAATTTTGTTGATTCCTTTCGCCCATAGCCGATGTTTCATCGATTTCTCCTCCTCTCCTTCTTGCAATCCGTCTGCTTCTTCTTGCTGATGTTACATTCTCTGCTCTGGATGCTATTCTTGCCATCTCTGTACCTAAAATACTAACTTTCTCATTGACAAATTATAATAAATTCTTTCGAAATCTAAGAGAACAACTTCTGAAATTCTTTTGAAGAAAACTCAAACTCAAATTCTTTCTTAGATCTAAAAAATCATCAAATCTCTGAAAAAGGAGGATAAACTTTAAGTGTTGAAAAAAAAACAAACGATTCTAAACCATTTTGAAAACTTCACATGCGAGGAACATCCCTCTTACTCATCTGAGCTGTTTCTATGAGCCAAAATGTAACTACGGAAAATCTCACAATCACACCCTAGTAGTAATCTGATAAAGAACTAAGACATGATTGGAAATTCTTTAAGTAAATTTTATTAAGAACATGAACACAAACAAAATGCAATATGAGAAAACCCTAACTTGAAAAACAAACAACTTTATCTCTCCTAAATTCCTCACACCAACTCTCAAAAAAGGTCTTTCTCTCATACAATGGCCTCTGGTGCCTTTTATAGGGGTTATACATAGTGAGGACAGCTAATAAAGCCCCTTAATTCGGATCTGAGAGGGCGATAGTATCGCCCTATCTTCTTGCTAACGCGTTGACCCTCACATGTTTTGTGTGATTTCTGTGATATCATCCCGTACGTCAGAAGTGACGTAGTAAGCTTGTTGTTTTCGCCCATTACTAATGGTCTTCATTGTCTTCGCTTTCCACTGCCTGTTGACAAATGACTTTCTCGCGTTCCTATTGGTTGTGCGATATTTTGTATCTACACTTTCTCTTACGTGAGTTTTCCAAAAATGCATGATTATCTCCAGTTTCCAGCTGATTTAAAAGTTAACAATCGTTGTAATGAGATTTCCCAATAAAAATATGATATTATCGGGAATTGGATGTTGGGGGTAGGCTATTATATTTATATTTTCTTGCAGTTTCCCAATTCGGGTAGCATATCGTATTGTTTGCATTACACCTCTGCAGTTGTCACATCCGTAAATGCGCTTTGCAAATTTTCAGCGCAAGTGTAATCCGGCAGCACAGTGATTCAGTGAATCAAGCTTCACTGTCTCGTACTTCAGCCTTATATATAAGTTTGCACCAATGTAACAGTCAACACTACAGTTTTGCAGCGGAAGTCTTTAGCCTTCTTTATCTTTTCTTTACTTCAATGCATCCCATAATAAATTCAAACATTGCCATACATTACCAAAAACAATCAGTCAACCAAGAACACTTAGGACATGACAAAATTAACCCATTTTATTGCATCAAAGGAAGGATAAACAAAACTTGTCAACTTAGGGACTTACACAGACTTGTTCCTCTTGAACCAAGCCTTTACCTCACCAAAACTCTTTCAATTCAAGTCTCATAAACACCTATGCAAGCCTACTGATTTTGTAATGCTTTTGCACTATTTATACAGCAACTATAATGGCCAAAAACCGTGCACAACACTTGTACACGCATTGGAGAACCATTTGTCCAATATGACAGTTCCATAACCGTCAATAACTGTGCAACTTGGCCAGTTTCTTTCCTAACTCGATCCAACTTTCAACACCTATTCCACACAGTTATGAATACCCCCGCACGATCATAAACTTTCTTTATAACCGATTTTCATTGTCTCGCATATTTGGCATGCTTGTAAGTCAATAACCAATAATAAACGTCACTTAATCCATAGTGCGCCACTGTTATGCTTTAGTGAACTTTGACCTTGACCCAATACACGGCCAACATGGCACTGCAATTTTATTGTCCTAAGTCAATGTACAGCTAACATCGCGCTACAATCATCTCGGCCATTCCCTTAGCTCATTCTAGTTATTCATGTGTCATTTGCTTCACTTATCCAATTTCTTGACAATAGTAATGTGCACTCTCACATCACTAGCTTGCTTGCACTATCCAAGATTTGGCCGGCCTTGGACTAATGCAAAGGCCAGCTCTTAGCCTATTCTACACTCTCGCATCATCCTTAAGTTTAGGCCAACTCGATTCCTTGGATATCCATTAATGCAGACATTGTATGTTGCATTTGTCATTTGGCCTTGTCTTATATTTCCACAACGAAGCTTCAGTGTGTCGGCCAATAAGCTTCGTTACTTAGCCACTGACTTTACCGCTATCTTAGCGCTTCATAGTCTATGCAGTGTACCCTCATCTTGGTTGTTCATTGACTAGGCCGGCTATGCTGTAATGCGCCACAATTGCGCTTCACTAGTCATACCAGTCATTGTAGTGCATTAGCATTCTGAATTAATCTCGATTCTGATGCCTGGACTGACCAGCACTACGATTCTTTAATAGATAATTTCAAAGATTAAATGACGTTTTACGGAGGATGGGAATTGGGAACATGCCGATTCATGTATAGTGCAACCTGTGCATAGGATTTTTCTTCGGATTTGGCAAGGGCTTGAGGATTGCACCTTCTCCGTTAACTGTATCGTTGTCTCTACAAGGGATGATTAAAATTTTCAAAACAATTCATATTATGATTAGCTTGGACATAGGAAATCTAACAAAATATATAAAAGTTTGCTTTGAAAAATCTTCCGGTAAAGGATTCATGGTTTGACTCTGGATAAAATTTACTCTTCGGTCATCCAAAAAGGATATAGTTCAATACATGAGATTGCAGTCACCGTCGCTACTGTTCCTACGTGAAGGATTGTCTATCAATCAGTGATCTAACAACACTGAGTGTGTGTAATATAATTGGTTATTGACGTAGCATTGCTGTTTTTATTCAATTGCGTTTGAGCCACGTTTTAACTTGCGAGATTGGGATATACCCAGATTACTTGGGGTATACCAAATAAAATAAAATAGTGTCATTAGTAAGTAAAACCAAATGGCCCTTAGCCATATATTTTTAAAAATGGCTAAGCTGTCCTTGATTAGTTAGCACTAATAAACCTGTTTAGCTTAATTAATTTCGTTGGATTAATTATTTGAATTAAAAGTTATGAAATCATGTTTTGGTTAATTGAACTTATGGATTTTGTTAAAAGATTTTTGAGAAAAAAAATTGTTTTGAGAGTTTTGTTTGTAACGAAAATGAAACTATACTAGCCAAACACTTCTACAAAGGGGATTGCAAAGCTGTTTAATGGTTTCATTCTCCAAATTACAGAAGAAATCTGCAGAAATCAGCACTTTCAGAACTGAAAGTATGAAAAGTCGGCATGCTCGACAAAACTGGAAGATACCGACCTTTCTTAGCCGGCATGTTGATAATAAACCATGATGACGACTAAATGAGATTTTTCATACAGAGAAAGGTGTTACAAATACATGATTAGTCGGCAAGGTATTAATTTCATGACATGCCGACTAAACTATAGTTGTCAAGCTCGAAAATGTCAAACAACGACGACTAAAAATATTATACACTCGTCACGATTACGGATAAAACAACATGACGACAAAATGAAAAATGAGACACATATAAAGGTTGATTTAAGCTATTATTGGACGTCATGGTCGAAATTGCACAAAGTGACGACCAACACAAAATCGTCAAGGTAGATATTTGAGGACTATGACGACCCTGAAACTTATAAAACTTACGGAATCAAAATCGTCAACCTACGCAAACTAGACCATGACGACTTTGAATACCAAGAAAAGTCGTCATGCTAAAAAATATTTTTTTTTGATGACTTTTCATAGTAATTTGGAATCATACTAGATTTCGGATTAAGTATAATATCACACCGGATCGCATATCATGTAGTCCCAAATTTCAGTTTCGTCTTGATTTTTTTTTTTTTTTTTTAATTTATTTCATCACATAGGGTTTGAGTTTGAAGATTGATGAATGAGTTTTAGTTTTATCGATTCAGTGAAACTGAATTCATTCCTGTATTAATAGCAATGACAATTTGTTATTTTAATATCTTTTAAACACCCCTTAGTACACTATTTGGGTGGGTTTAAATTTTAGATACCCCAATTATTATTTTTGATTGAACGAGAGAGATTTTATTGATAAGGAGAATGTACAAAAGGGCTACAAGAAGTAGAAAAAAATACAATTAAAATTGAAAAAAATACAATTAAAATTAAAAAAAAAATAGAAAAAATTTGCATCCCAGTTATCGCCTGCAGAGATACTGTGATGGCCAAAAGCTACTGCCCGCGCAGTGACCAGAGATTTAGCTTTAATGATGAGGTCAATATCAGTTTTGAAGATGTGTTTACTCTCAAAAGTCCGAGCATTCCTTTCTTCCCAAATAACCCAAACCACTGCCGCAAGCATCATATTCCAAAAGACTGTATTATGACTTTGGTTCATGTGCTGCAATTGGTGAACTAAATCATACAGAGTATGTGGGATAATCCAACACCATCCAGAAGGAGTTAATTTTAACCACAATTTGTAAGCCACCTTATAGTGAAGAAGTAGGTGATTAGCCGTTTCTTCTAAATCTCCACACATAATACAATCATTTTCTAGAGACATACCTTTACGCAGTAACATATCTTTGGTATTGATCTTTGCATGAACAGGACACCAAACAAGAAAACAAACTTTAGGAGTAATTTTTGAATTCCAGACAAACCTGTACGGAAAATCAGCCACACCATCCGCCTTGATAAGCTAAGAGTAAAGAGTCTTTACAGAGAAGACTCCATTATTTCACAAGGACCATCTTCTTGTATCTGGATAGTTATTCAAAGCAGGAGGTGAGGAACCAATTCTGAAAAGGAGAGCAGCAAATTGGTTTATCTCATTTTAACCTAATCTCATTTTGAAATCAAAAGTCCAACTACCATCTGATATGTGAGCAGCCACAGAAGAAAAAATTTCCTTTGCTAATCCAAACAAATCTGAGAAAGAGATTTTCAGAGGATCAGCACCATTCCATTTATCAAACCATAAAGAAACTCTAACACCTGAATAAATAGAAATGGTAGAATAAGCAGTGATGAACTGACTTGTTTCCACGATTATTTTCCAACAAGATATCCCACTTGAGTTAATTACTCTGCCATGTAACCAATGAGAGGACATTGCACCATGTTTTTCAGCTATAATCCTACACCAGAGATGTTCTTTTTCTACCCCAAATCTCCGGACTCATTTAGCTAGCAGAGCTAAATCCATTTGTTTAAGATTTAAAATACCCAGACCACCTCTACTTTTGTCAGCAAGAACCAAATTCCACCGAAGTTTTTGTACTTCGTTTTGTCCCAAAGGGGATCGCACGGTCGCAGCATAGCTAGTAAGGGCAGACGTGGGCTCCGCCCTTTGTCTCACACGGTGCACCTTCGGTGCATTCTTTTCAGTCAATCAATCATTCTCGAATTCCAATTAACCAATTTAGAAGTTTTGGAGTTTCCCATAAGAAATTTCTCATTTTCTTCCCACTTTGATCAGTAACATAACAGATACCGAGCTTTAATAAAAGAGAAATAGTAGAAAGGAAGTGAACATAAAATGCATTTCAATATTTGGGTACACCGATTAATTTGGGTACACCGTACACCCCAAATTAATGTCTTGAGAAATTGTGGCATCATCAATCATTATCTTGTAAGGACAACGGAATGGTAGTGGTCCAAATATGTTTCTATCTCTATCTAGACGTGCTACGAGTACTCCACAACGTATACATGTGACTAAGAATTAATATAACTATACGGACCACAAGAAACCCAGGCGTTAGCCAAAAAAAATCTGTAATTTTAGCTGAAACTTACGCTCAGTTTTCGAATCAACAGTGGGGACAAAGGGTGGAGTTTAAGAAATCTTGCACCTAGTGCCTTGGCTTGACAAATCAAATCAAATCAACCGCGGGAACATAAGGATGAATTCATATGATGATTTTTTTTTATTTTTTTGTTGTTGCAGTTTTTGGGTTCCACTCAAAATCAAAGATGATTGAGATAGAGCCTCTTTTCTATCTATGTTTGGAGGCGGACCATGCATAAGGTTTCCGATTTTTGGTTGATTGATGGCTCTCAATTTCACATGGTTCACAGAGCTGCTCAAGTGTAGAAAAGATCTTTCAACATACAATGAAACTTCTCATTTAAGTTTACAGTTGAAACCAGTTGATGAAGAAGCCTTTAATTATTAAGATCAAAAGGAAATTCCGTAAACAGATACAATCTTGATAAGGTGGCTGATCCCAACTCAAAGGATTAAGGTGGTTGATCGCCAATCTATTTTTATCGTTAGGATTCCCTTGTTCCCGAATTGGATTTTTTTTTTTTTTTTTTTAATAAATTTCATTCATGATAAAATAGAGATTACATGGATTTCAAGTACATCAAGATCAATGATCAAATTACAATTCAAAGGTACTAACCAAAAGTAAATTGTGAAGAGAAGTAACAAACTACCAACAAGAGTACCAAACAATCCTAAGATTGAGAGAATGGTTTTGGGATTATAATCCAACCATTTTGAAAGGGTTTTTTCTTCTAGAAAAGGAGATCCTCTCATAAAAATATGAGAATAATATGCCCAAAATCTTGAATCTTGATTTCCACACTTGAACTTCCACTTAAAATCTCCATTGAAATCACAAAGAAACTCCATGAGAGAGCATAAAGAATCTCCATAAAGGAGAAGGCATAAACAAAGTTGGTAACACACCCCAAAAACACTATAAAAATCTCCTAAAAGCAATGGAGATTGAAACAAAAACTTAAATAAATTTATCCTAGACTACTAACTATCTATGAAAACTAGAAAAAGTAAAGAAATCTGCTCAGATCTAGCCCAAAATGGACTAGATCTGAACAGCAAGCTTTAATGGAGGAGAAAGCTTTTTTGGTTTTGAGAAGAAACTAAAGAGGAGAGAGGAATAGAGAGAGAGGAAATTTTTATTGGATCCCAACACATACATGAAAATCCCCTCTGTTATTTGGGGAGTCTCTAAAATGAATAAACATTTTTTGGGGACTACTCAAAAATGGAGGGGGACTACTTTGTGATAGGAATGTCTACCTTATACGTATAAGGGGTGTCCTAAAGTGCAAAAATGACTAACCTACCCTTAACATAATTAAAATTAAAACTAATCTAATCTAATATATATATTTATATAACCTAATCTAAATCAAGAATATAAAGCACAGTTTGGACAAGTTAGGGAAGATAAAGAGAGGTCCAGATTTGTCTAGGGAGAATATAACTCAACGGCCTTGGTTTGTTCAACTTAAATACATTATGAATGTTTTATTAATTAGTGTCTCATTAATTGCTCATAATAAATAGTCTATTAAATTTTCATTATAAATGTCCTCTTAATTAATCTAATAATATGTATTCCAATTAATAAATAATTTTAATAAAAATTATATTAATAGAAATTAGTGGCGGTAGTATAAGAAGTAATGGCTGATAGAAGCGGTGGCGGGTGTTAGTGAGTGGTGGTGGTGGAAGAAATAGTGGCGATGGGTGGTTGATGGTGGTGTGTTGGTGAATAGTCGTGGACAATATTAGTTCTGTATATTTAAAACACGGGTAACATTGTATTGTAAAAGATGTAGTTGGTTGTTTTTAACAAGATTGATATAAACAGATACCATATTTTGAGGATGATACCATGCTATTTAGGAAAAAATAATCATAACTGTCGGATCACCTAAACGGTACCCCTGCTACCTTTATTACCCAATTGTATAAATCATGGTTCTAAATGTTAAAAGAAAAGAGAATATAACAATAATAAAATATATTTAAGTAAATTAATTAACCTTTTTTTTTGCTGAGAAAATAAATTAATTAACGACCTGGGTTTATTCAATTAAAACTTTATACATGGTGTTTGTAATTCAAAATTAGAAGTACGAATAACGGCTAACGGGAGGTGGGCGGCGGTTATGGTGGAGAAATAAATAGTATCATATGGTTTTGTGGTGGTGGCGGCGGCGGATGTTGAGTAGTAATAGACTATGTTAATTCTGTGTCGCCACAAAATGGGTAACATTATAAACTAAAAGATGTGGTTGATTGTCCTTAATGATAATATAGTCTCGGTTAAAGTACATGAAAGATTAAAAAAAAAAAAAAAAAAAAAAAAACAGACTGTCATGTCATATAATTAGTATAAAGAAAAATGACACAAGTCAAAATCCATACACAAAAAATTACTTATTGTCGAGATTTGTCGTTACGGTAAGGGTTGTACCCTAGCTAGCAGGGACAGGCCTAGCAAGGGGCTAAATGAGGCTATAGCCCGTCCCTGATTTTGGGGTAAAAAAAAATTAGTATAGAAACTTAGGTTAAATTTTATGTTTAGCCCACTTATTAGTTATAGTTAGCTAATCGTATGTGGTTTTTAGCCCATACTATGAGGTGATCAATATTTAAGTCATGTTTACAGTAAATAATCTTCTTCCACTTAATACATTTCTGCTCCTATTTTCTTCTATATAAAAATATCTTTTGGTAATCACTTTGTTTTTGCTGTTATTTGCGTTCGTTTTAACTTTTATTTCCCTAGTTATCTAGTATTTTATGGGTGGATCACTATTTGGCCACTAATTATGTGATGTGTTCCAAAAAAATTTGCCGCGGCCTCCGGCCGCATTATCGACTCTTACATTTCAACCCTACCCAAAGGAGAATCCTAGGTCCGTCCCTGCTAGCTAGGTATACTTTTTCTGTCTATTTGTTTGTACTGTATTATAAAACGAAGCTTCGCTAAGTTAGGAAAGATAAAGAACGGTCCTGGTTTTTCCTCCCAATTGATAAATTCACGACTGTGGTCGATCCTACGAATGCACACTTTATTTGAGAGAAATTCATTACATAATCTCTTCATCCCATCTCAAAAGTCAAAATCAAAACAGAGAAATTTGATCAACTGAAAATAACAAACCTATCTTCCCATAAAAAGAACAATTCATTCTCTCACTCACATCCGTTAGGATGAGTGGATTTTGAAAACTTTAATTCCTCAGTTTGGAGCAAACAAAAATCAGAAATAAAATTAGGAAGGGGAAATAAATTGCAGAAAGGAAAAAAAAAAGACTTAAATGCAAAAATATACTTCTGGTCAATCTTCTTTTCATGTCCTCTCAATCTTCTTCCACCAAAACGTACATCTCTGACCAATCAAATTACTTTGAGGTAATAATATTTGAGAAAACCATTTCTTGACATCGCTTCATGTATGATTTTTTGGGTTTTATCATTTTCTTGAATTTTATTTATTGTATATTAGCTGAAGTACACATTTTAACGACTGACTACTTAATTACAATAATGTCATGTTGAATTTGGGTGTTTGTATTTTGTTATTAGCCAGATTATGAAAATTTGGTTATCATAGGTCGCTGAGGTTTTAATCTGTTCACAAATTTTTGGTCCAGAAAGGTGAGACTTTCTGAAGTACCAATTTTTTATTTCTTTTCTTTAGACTTTAGTGGAAGTAGCATTTTGGATTCATCTTGATAGATACACTTAGCGAGAAACTACTAAAATTACTCATATTACACATTATAATTTGACTATCGACTAGTATTTACTATATATGTATATAGAATGCCCCGTTTTTCGGGCTTCTGTTCAAAAATCAATAAGAATTTGAGTAGAAACAATTTTCACTGAATAATCGAATATAATTATACGTAATTCATATAACACCCGTGCCATTAATAAATGATCTATTAGTTATTGTGTCACTAATAGCTCATAATACATGATCTATTAAAAAAAATTCATTATAAAGTGTTCTATTAATTAGATTTTCACTAATTGCTCATAATAAATGATCTATTAAATTTTTTTTCACTATAAATGTTCCCTTAATTAATTTAATAAATATGTATTTCCATTAATAAATAATTTTGGTAAAAGTAAAAATGATATCAATAGACACTGGTGGTGGTAATAGGCGGTGGAAGCAGTGGCGTTCTTAAGAAGTGCTGGAAGCGGAAACATTAGTGGTGGTTAGGGGCGTAACCAAGCCCAATTTTAAATTTTTTTGATCTTTTTTCTATCATAAAATGGGCTATTAAGTGTACTTTGCACCCGTATCCAATTTCAAGAATTTTTTGTCCCCCTTCCTCAATATCCCGGCTCTACCCCTGGTGGTGGTGTTGGAAGAAGTAGTGGCGGTGGGTGCTGGGGAGTGGTGGTGGACAATATTAGTACTATGTCATTACAACACAGATAGTCTCTATTGTGAAATATGCGGTTGGTTGTTTTAGCAATTGAAAAAGGCATGTACCATATATTTCAGGGATGATATCAAATCATATATGACAAATTGTTCTGGATAAACCAAATGGAACCCATGCTATCTTTGGTACCGTATTGTATAAATCATGGTTTTTAATGTTAAAATAAAATTGATTGCAATACAAAAGAGGATGGAAAAAAAATTAATGGGACAAATTAATTAATGACTTAATTTTGTTCTATCTAAACCTCATATATGGTGTTTGCGATTGAAAATTAGAATTACTCCCAACAACCTACATGGGATAGGCGGCAGTGGTGGTAGCAGCGGCAGATCAGAAATTGACACTGAGAGGGCTATTTGTAAATAATAAAACAAAAACATAGAAACTTTGGTGGACTAAACTTTAAGATGTGATAAGTACTATTTATAAAATGAAATTAAAGATTTATTGGGTAGTTTTGTGGTGAAAGAAATGGTATCATGTGGTTTTGTGGTGGTGGCGCGTATTGGTGAGTAATAATAGACTATGTTAATTCCGTGACGCCACAAGACGTGTAACATTATAAAGTGTAAAACATGGTTGACCGTTTTAATGTTAACGTAAACTCGGATAAAACACATGAAAATTGAAAGGAAAAAAACTTGAATCAATTGTCACGTTATTTAATAACTGCAGACAAACGACATGAATCAAAATCAGAACATATGAAATTACTAATTATCGAGTCGTGGACTGCAGAATAGGAATATCTATTGGTTTCCTCTACTTTTGTAATGATAAGGAGGGTAAACTCGATAACTAATAAATATTATATTTAATATGAGGGAGGATCCCTTCACACTTTTATTTTTATAGTATCTCACACTTTGGGCACAATCTTTTCTACAAAAACCAAACGGTAGAGTATTTGAAGCTAATATTTGGGTATATGTTCGTCTTACCAAGCTATACATACCCACGAAAAATGAGCAAATTCTGAAATGTATAACTCCGTAATCTACTACTTTGAAAATCAACCATCGAAAACCAACGAATTTTCAACGGTTAAAATTAAGATCGGTAGATGGTGGGGTTTAGTATTTTGGAATATGCTCCTTTTTTTTTTGGATATGTAGAGCTTTGTGAGGCGGCATATTCCCGGAATAACTTCAAATACTCTCCCATTTAAGTTTTATTAAAAAATATATATCTTCCAAAGTGTGCGATAGTGTGAACCTAAGAGTGTGAAGGGATCCTCCCTCATTTAATATATCCATATAAAAATTATCCCCATGCCGTTTCGACATGAGTTAAGCGCTACATCATATTTAAAAGACAAAAACCGCTACAACATGAGTTGATAAGTTTTCGGGACACAATTAGTACGATATTAAAAATTAACCAACGTCAAGCCCCGTGCCGTTACAGCACGGGTCAAGGCCTAGTCATTAACAAAACAAAATCAAAATCAAAATCAAAATCAAAATTATAACAAATTCATTACTTTTAATTTTTCATAAATCCGTTACTATTAGAGGGTTTATTTTCTTCTTTTCTTTCTGCTTTATCGTCTCGATTCAAAAAAAAATCCACAAAACCATTACTTGGTTGAAAAAATGAGTAGTAATCATCAAAATGAGTTGAAAATGGAAGTTGTAGAGAGAAGTTCGGCTAGGAATTATGTGAAACAGTTTGTCGAACTAGCCGAACTCAGCTTTAATGGAGTTTTTTCTTTCAGAGAAAAGTTCGGTTACCTTGCAAAAAAAAATCCCAGCCAAACTTTTAGTTCGGTTAAGTCGCAACATTTTTTCCTTTTTTTCCTAGCTGAACTTTTAGTTCGGTTACTTCGCATTTTTTTTCTCCTAACCGAACTTTTCTCTGAAAACCTATATATTGAGTTCGGTTACGTCGATTTTTTTCCCAGCCGAACTTTTAGTTCGGTTACGTCACAACTTTTTTTTTCCTAGCCGAACTTTTCTCTGAAAGCAAAAACTCCATTAAAGCTGAGTTCGGCTACCTGTGTCTTCAGAACCATTAGCCGAACTATACTTGCAGATGAGTTCGGCTACCTGTTCTTCAGATGTCGTAGCCGAACTACACTTGCAGATGAGTTCGGCTACCTGTTTTTTCTTTGCAAACCTTTTACGCAACTACGGAGTTTCTCAATAGTAGATAGCAAGTCTGGCATACTTCCGTTTTTGAAATCCTTAGGCTTGATTAGGACGAACTGCTGATTTACACCGTTGATATAGCATTTACACGAATGTTAGACCAAGGATGTACTTGATAGAATCTCTATTTGAAATAGTAAGTTGACAGTTCACCGTTCCAGGGCAAAATCAATTTTGAACTTAATTTTTTTTATTTCTTCTTCTGTTGAGTCACTATATACTAGTACAACCGTTGCCACAGTGGGTGGGCCGACAGAAGAATTTGACGAAACGACGCCACTACGTGATTGCACGGACTAAGAACTCTATAAAGGTGTCCCAAGGCTATGACAGCAAAACAGCTCTAGGTTCAAACTTCGCTGCAGCAATATTTTCTTCCATTGACATACGCATTTGAGATCCCTAATGTAAATGGAAAACAATAAGGGGGCACAGAGAGCCAAAAGATGTATAACATGAGAAGAAGAAAAGAGGTGTCGGTGTACACTTTAGCAATTGGAAACTCACTTTACCCCCCACAAACATGAGGACGAAACTTGGTCAGAGCAACTAAAAGAGCATCTATTTTTCTTATCAGGCGTACATAATCCTTGTTGCTGATCCTTCACCTGTTAGCATATGATGTCGCAAGGAAACTTTAACATGCAATACAAAAAGAATTTGCAACACAAAGATCGGGTATGGTTTAAGTTCAGAGCTGGAACTTACAGTGACTTGATTTTGATACCATTCATCCACCAAATGTATATATTGAAATTAAGAATATATACTCCTACCCAGTATTGTGCATGCTTGGATACTGAATCTACTTTCAGTATTCTCTTCCTTGGATCCGCAATGATATCGAGATCGGAATTAGATTCAAATAGAAATGGCGCCCAGTAAAATTCAATTGTGCATTATATTCCTAAAAATGGAGTGAAGTCATTTATCAGTTCACACACACACACACACAAAAAAAACACTTATCTAGCGCCAGTGAAATCATAGCCCGTACCTTGGCTTTAAAAACAGTGTGAGAACGACCATGTCGACGCATGGTTTTTTGTTCTGGAGGTATGACAGATTGAACCAGACAAACGAAAGATTGCCATTGATTTCTTTGTAGTGAATCTCCTACAAACATGAGCCGCTTCCCTCTCAGTTTGTCAAGAACAACTTCTGGACCAAACCTGCAAATGAATTCATTGTTTGTTTGTGCATTTTAGGTTTACGTGCAGAACTATAGGTGGTCTGTTAACAGGAAACCAACCTTGGCAAAACACAATCATCTGGCTTCCATTCCCAGTGACGGTAATCAGAATCCATCCTTCCGTTCTTTACACATGTGATTTGTTTGTTGATATATGGGCAAGATTGGTCCGAGTACAATGGCTCAGACAAATTGTTGAATACCCATTTCCCTTTAGTAACATCGCACTTGTTTTCAAGAAAATCTTCGTCTTACCATAGAAATGGTTTTGTCGATTCCTCTATTTCAGTAACTGAATTACCATTTAGAAAAGTACTACGTACATTAACCAACAAGCATAGACAGCATAGACGAATTTGTTAAGGTAATATGAAAAACATGACGTATACACGGTATAAGTAACGTACCTTTAGAAGAACTATTGCTGGTAAGATCACTTTTTGTTTTCTTTTTCGCGGAGGTAACCGAATCACTTCCTTTGGTAATCACAATCAATCTCAACATTACAGTTTCCAGAAATAGAAATAAATGATGCAATAATTGAACTTACCATCAATAGACTCTGGGATATTCCAAACTGACTCGTTTGAAATCAATAGTTTCCATGACCTACCCCTTCAAAACAACACCAGATCTCATATGTCTTCAATTTCAAGACCAACAGCTAACTCAATTCACAACTGCGGCCATCATCAACTCGAATCAAATTCAAAACCCTAATTGCAATTTCAGAACATTAAACTCACAGTTCTTCCCCAATTCATCACCTTTATTGCTTGAATTCGAGAACCCATTAACCCCTGTCCTAACATTCATATAAACCTCTTCATCTTCTTCATCATACATCACCATCAATTTATTCTCTGTTTTCTTCTTCCAAATCAATTTCTTTTCTGGTTTTGATTCGTATCTATAAATTGTTCAGGGTTTATGTGAATCAATCAATCTATCTTCTATTTTCGGAAAAAAAAAAAGGTAATCAGAGATGATTTTAATGGAGAAGAGATTGGGGTTTAGATCGTCGATTTGTGTTTCTGGGTGTTTATCTTCTGGGAAGAAAAAGAAGAAAGAAAGGAAAGAAAGGAAAGAAAAAATCGAAATTTTTGGAGGTGGTCGGATAGGAACTCAGGCCTCTACCTCGGGTTTTACTAAACTACCCCTTACCAATTAAAAGATTTCCAACCTCCGTGTCCTTTTTTCAGTCCGCTAAATTTACGCGATTATCCTTCAGTTTGTGTTGTATTTACGGTTGTTTTAGTTAGAAATGAAAACATAGAGGGGCTCTTTTGACATTTCAATGTTGATAGAAAACTATTTGGGACACCAAATCCAATCTTTTTGTGTCAATTGATCACTTTACTATTTACAAAAAAATGGTTATATAAAGGTCCTCCCTCACTTCACTCGGTCGGTCCAATGATGCCATCAAGCAATTTAACAAGCAGATTTTTCCTCTTCAGTGCTTCTTCTAACGAGTTAGAATCCTCGCGGAACCACATTGCAGCATCTTCTTGTGCTCTTTGAACTGTATCACTACAGTATAAAAGTGGCCTGCGACACAGAAAAAAAAATGGAGATAGAATATGCACTGTGATCCTAAATCTGCAACTGTGATCCTAAATATGGCATGTGGCTTAGGATAATAGAGTTTCGGCAACCAATGTACATCCTAAATCTGCTCAATATAGGAGTAACATAATGTGATGAAGATTGAAGTGCAGTGAAAATTACCAGCGATCCCACAAGGGATGTTCTTTCTTTGTGGATACAAGTTCACAAGCTCTCTTGACAGCATCATCTCCTTGCAATTTCATAGCAAGGAATGGACCATGAGTTGCAAATTCCATAATTGGACCAGTAAAAGTGTGTCTACCCTTCTTCTTAATGTGAGCTTCTATAAATTTTGTTGTGACACTCATACATCTCAAGTCTGCAAAAAAACAAACAAAAAAATTAACTAAATATGAAGGGGAAAAAATTAATTAAATAAATAATATAAAGGGAAGTGTTTAGTTAATTACCTATCAACTTCAAACCAATGTTGGTGAATTCCTGCATGACAGCACCAACAGTGCCACGGTTAAACACCAAGGGTAGACCCAATACAAAAGCAAACTCCTTGGCTTTTCTTATTCTTCTTTTCTTCTTCTAGTTTGGGAAGCAATTGTAACTAAGCCCTAATCCTCTATTTATAAGAACAGAACCGACAGACTACGGCTGGGTTTTTTTTATAGTGTGGGTCCCACTCACTGTAAGAGGTGGGGCAGACCGCGGGACTGGTCTGTGAGTTCTGGTCCAGGAAACCCAAAGGCCAAAACTGAATCTGTAATGATAAGCTTTGCAGGTGAGGGTTCTCTCTTCTCACTAATATCAATCAGCTTGAAGTGTCTTAACTAGCCACATACACTGATTGCCCTATGGTAAGCCAAATACAGCCTCTATGTCTGGACTGTTGGCTATTAAAATTTGCACTACCGGGATCAGCAACATCAACCAGGAAAATTAAGGCTATATCACACCTTATGTTGCTTCCAACAATCCACAGCTTACCATGGCCTGGCACACAGAAGCATTATGTGAGCTTCACAAGTTGGAAGAAGGTATTCAAACATTATTGTAGGGTTCTCAATTTCACTTGATTTTAAAGTTTTGTGCAACTACAGTTCAACATTTCATCAGAAAACTGCTCAAGTTTAGAAAAGAGATTTCAACAAAATAATTGAAGCTAAAGGAAATTCTGTAAAGAATCCAATCACTCTTTCTTTTCAGCTATGGAACTGTTTTGCAAAACAAAAACAAAATACAGAAACTTGTAACAACGATTTCAAAGAAACCCCCCCAAAAAAATGATATCAACCTCTGTTAGAACTTGAAATGGGCACCAATAACTACTCCGACATCAAAATGAGCAGGTAGAGATAAACACTATCTACAGTTGCACCATAACAGCACCCTCAGTGCGGGACAGCTTCAATCTCAGGTTTTCAAACTCGGCGTCCTGCCTCTCTTCCCTCAACAACCAAGATGAAAGGCAAAGTTCAACCACATTTTTACCGCTATTCAAACTGCCGTTAAGGTTTTTAATCTTCCCATACCTAGCAAGCTTCTCAAAATTCGCATCAGAGGGATCTTCAGCAAACCTCTGTAATATGCTCTTCACAGCATCACACCAAATGGGTCGAGCAAGTTTTAGGAACTCATGAAGAGCTGGCACTGGAAGATTCACACTTCCCAGATCAGATTCATCATGGTTCCCTTTTCCGTGATAATCTGATCCTCCGAGTTTGATGAGGCCATAAGTATCAGCAAGATCACTAAATGCTGTTGAACACATCGAAAGAAGAAAGTGAGAATTCATCGCACTAGACACTTAATATTATGTCAGAACCAGGAATATCAACCATGTGAAAGTACCTGAAAGCTTTCCATCACTTCTATAAACTTCAATTCCATGAAGTCCCGCGGCTTTCAACCGCCTGATGACTCCAACGGGGTTCTTTAATGCCCATGGATGAGCCAATGCAGCAACACCACCTGTCTGGCAGATCAATTCCACCGCTTCTTCGGCATTTAACTCATTACCTCTGTATATGAAATACGCAAATCAGGAGATGTCTAGTAAAAATTGCCTGTATTTGAAAAGCTAGAGCCAATTCTAATCAGGGAAAGGATTTCAATATGTTTGGGATTACTAACGTTGAGTAAGCTGGTCCGCCATCATACAGATATCGGCTGAAAGCGTGCTTCAAGTTCTCAACATGACCTGCTTCGACCATAGCACGAGCCACATGTAACCTACCAGGAGCGACTCCATCCCCAGCGATCTTGACTACATTCTCCCATTTGAGCGGCATATTAAGGTTGCTCAGCTTCAAAAGCATGTTCTTTGCACGAAGGTAACGACCCTCCCTTACATTAGCCAAACGGTTCTCGAGTTCCTCACATCTTGAAGGCCCGCAACTACCATAATATGCAAGGACGTGAACAGGTTCCTCATTTCCAGACTCTTCGCTGTTAGTCACCCATATTAGAAATTGAAAAAAATATTAAAAGTTAGTTGTGTTACAATGGTAGCTTCTACAACGTGACTCTCCAGAAAACTAGAACTGTATTCATGATAACAGAAATTATGTGTTCCATGGATGAAGGAATGGACCTTGGAGTGTATATTGTACTAATCTCAACTCCTGGGATTAACCTGATGCCAAGTTTACGAGCAGCTTCTGAGGCTTCAGGGATGCCAGCCATGGTATCATGATCCGTCAGAGCCAGAACGTTCACCTGTGCTGGACACATGGTATTATAATATATGACTCTCCCCTTTTTTTTACCAAAACATCAAAGAAAGTACATATAAAAAAAGTAAAGGTCCTCTAGGAACGAAGCAGCAGCGAAAGGAAAAACCACGAATAACAAACACATAGAGCTCAAACACCCAACAAGCTTGGACACAATGCTACTTTAATACAAAGATTCACCTGCGGGTTCAAAGAACCCAAAAGATTCAATGGTAATTTGAATTTCTAAGCATATATAGTTTGGATCATTTATGACAGAATTAGCTTCAGGATTGCATCATGAATTCAACAAAAGTAACTTTTCAAGTCTTTACAAAATACAAGATATTTTTTAAGTAGAGTTTACAAATTTGTAACAAAGAAGCATTGGCTTCAGATGCTCAAAAACATTGCACTCCTGCCCTATGAATAGGCTTTTTACCACAAATCGAGGGCTGGTGAACAGTGAAACTCACCAATGACTATGAGAAGCAAATCCGAAGTGACATGCACCTCAAATTTCCTTAGGTGCATTATCCGCAAACAATGCATTCATTCCTACCATGATTATTGCACACAAACTGTGAATGAAATCTACCTTATGTGGAGTAAGTATCCACCCAAAAGCACAGCAATGAGAAAATCACCAATAACCTCCATGGCATTCAGTTTCTAAATGCCTATTAACATGAATACTTGCACACAATTGAGAGAATGAACATCCTATATTCATCAAGCAAAAATATCAAATTCAACCAAAAATCACATTGAAGAACTAGCAATGAGATAATTACAATAACCCAAGAACAGAACAACCAAGAAACAAAAAAAAAAACATATCATCAATTAAAAATTAAAGAAACCCATGAAACCAAAAATCAACATAAAGGGTTACTTCACTTACCCCGTTTCTATGAGCTCTTTGAACAAGAGCAGTAGGAGATAGATAGCCATCACTGCAGATTGTATGAGAATGCAGCTCAAAAACAACCTTACCAACAAAACTCCTCCGAACACCAAAATCATCAGCACAAGTAGTAATAACAGAAGAAGCAGGTGGAGATATTGAATCATGAAAAACCCAATCATATACATGATTGTGCAATTTTTGTTCAGCACTTATCTTATTATTATTATTACTCTTCTTCTTACCACCATTATTCTTTTTCTTCTTATTAGATTTCTTTTTGTTCTTTGAATAACGGTCATCCATTACTACTGATGAAGAAGAAGAAGAATTTTTTTGGACTAAACTCAACTCAAATCGTATCTAGTTGGTGGTGATGTGCTTCTACTTCTATGTGCAATCTCTTCGATTCTCTAACCTTAAAAAGGAGTTAGATTTCCTTTATTTCTCGTCTCAGGAGATGCCCAATTTATCATACTTCTCTGACAATTTACCCTTATACCCCTATATTCTCCATCCTAAATTCGGAAAAAAAAAAAAAAAAAAAAAAATTAAAGTATAATGGATTCCAAATCCGACTCATCCACACTTTATCATGTTCTAAAAATTTTGAAACGTAATTCCAAATTGAATGTGCTTAATTTTGTGGTTAATTTATTTCTAAACCTAATTGTGCCCTTTTGACGGTCGATTTTGTGGGTCAAAGATTGAGCACAATCTAAAATGAAGTTCAGCGTAACTTGGAATGATATCTTGAAACCCATTTTGTGTTCCACTGTTATTTGTTCCTCCATGATTTGTTCCAAGTAATGAGATAGCATTGAATTTGGAAGATGGAAATATTTCATCATTGCTTTTACTAGTTTTACTCCCTAGGTCGGTGAAGAGTCCTGGTAAGGTGCACTTATGTGCCATAACTTGATTGGAGGATTGGTACGATCTGAACGCATAGATTGTGTCACATTATCGGTAGTGAGCAAGTAGAGTAAAACATGTAAGTGAAATAAGAAAGTGAATAAACTCATAGTTGATCAGAGAACTGACTTTGATATCTGAGGTTAGTAATTCGAACTTTCACGTTGACAGCATAAAAGAAAGATGATAAAGCAATTACATTATATGGAGCAAATAAGATTGAAGTCACACGTTTATTAACGGTTCAACGTTTGAATTTCTATTTTTAGCAAATGGTTATCCAGATAGATGTTAATCATATGTATTGCATTCGATAATTATGTGATATATGTTGTTTTAATAGTGTGTGAAAGTAATGTGATTTTTATAATTACGAACTACGATGAAAAATCATGAATATACTAATTTGCATAGATCAAAATAAAATTTGAACTATGTTAGAAGGGATTGTAACTATATGGCGGATAATTTAGCTAACTATCTTAACAAGTTTACGAATATTCTAGTTGACTCTAGGAACTGGGATAGCCAGATAAAAGTTATATGGTTGGATAGAATTCGTAACCACAATGATGTAACTATTGTTGCTTAGTGTAATTTAAGTTCTTTTTTATCAAAAAAAAAAAAGAAGAATTTGAACTGGTTGATTGTTTTTCGTAAAATTTTGGAGTCATGAAAAGATGCACGTTTTCCTTGTACTTGACTGGCACGCCTTATACAAGGACGCCATGATCGCTCTTAAAAGAGAAATTTATCGAATTAAAATGCAGACTAACTAGGAAGTAATGGTTCAAAATATACCACACAATCACCATCAGCATCGAAGTTTAGTTTTCTATAATGTTTGTAAATTATCATTATTTATTTATTTATTTATTTTGCTTCTAAAAAATTTCATTAAAGTACGAGATCAATTTATATTTTTGGGTGATAAAGTAAGGGGAGACATCCAACCATTAACCAAATACTTTGTTTTTTCTACAATAGTTAGCTGCAATATCAGCAGTTGGATGGAAATTCCTACCGATGTAATGCACTTTAAAGAACCGGAAAGAATTTAACAAAATAACACGGTTATCAAGAATAAAACTACTAAACCAATTAGTTTTTTTTTTTAATTCAATAAGTAGGATATAACATTTCTTGCATCACTGAAATGATGCAGATACTTTCTAGGCTTTTGTTCTTCGCCCATTTAATAGCTTCCCGCACAACCAAATTTTTTGCTTCTTCTGCATTTCTTGTTAGAAATGAGATGGTTTAGCAGCCTTTATAACTGCCTACAATATCAGTTGAAATAATTTTAATATGGTTAGTATCTCATTCATAATAAGAAGCATCACAATAAACCTTTGTGGCAAGGAGTTAATGATTGGTTAACTCTGCAGTTCTGTCCCATGAGAATGTTTTTTTTTTTTATATCGGGGATATTCTGATTCATTATTTTTATTTATGTAAATCACAAATCTAGAGGTATATTCCTTGTTCCAACTTTTATCTTAGAATTAAAAAAACCTAATCCTCTGTATGCACCAAGCATTTATACATATGTCACATTTCAGTTCAATAGTGAGATTGCTAGCAAGAAGTATTCTAATCTAGTTTTGGATATTAATAGAAGTGTTATAATATAACAAAAAAGGATGAACCTAACGGACAACATTCAACACAAAAGTCACAATGAAAAATTACATATGAGATTCCATTATCGTGATCACCACGCATGCTATATATGAGATTGTGGTTGGGATTGAATTAACCAAGTGTAACTTTAAGAAAAATAATAATACTTTCATACATTTCCACGTAAAGAGTTAGACTTTGGGAATAACATGAAGATTTCATATGGACTTGTAGACAAGATTATGACCTTGATTAGAACACCCAATAGTCGACAGTGATTGGTCGAATGGTATTTAGGCACCCTAAAATTACATTGGGACCTTTTTAGCAAAATTGGATTCAGAGTTGGCAAAAAGCTTCACAGTTAATTGCGCTCGATTAGGAGTAATTAAGGGATGAGTGACCTCCTGAAGAAGCTGCTCTTGGATGATCACAACGGTGCTCGTTGAAAACCTAACATTATCGAATAACCACGGTGGCAAAGTGAAAACAACATTTCTGGAGGGTCGGGTCATTACAAACGGTATCAAAGTCGTTGATGGGTCACCTATCGAGGATGAGAATGTACCCTAGACGAGTTCGGTGAGGTGTTTGTCTCATGTGGGACATGTAACAATGAAGATATGAGACTATATATATTCTATTTCTTAGGAGGCTCTGACTGAATGTTGTGGTATTCTAATACTCAGATTCAGCAAGTAAGGTTCCTTGAGTTGAATATAAGTAATGGTTTGACCTTTACTAACACCGAGGCCTTTTCAACAGAATTGGCTCAAGCATTGGCAAACAACTCTGCAGTTAAGCATGCTCAGGCGGGAATAGTCCATGAATGAGTGACCTCCTTAAAAGTTGTTGTTCGATGGCCGTAGCGGTGCCCGTTTAATACCCCACATCAGTAGATAAACGTAGCGTCTAAGTGTGAACAATATTTGTGGAGGATCGGGTCATTACATTAGTAGTTTTTGTTATTACTAGTTGGTCTAGAATGAGTTTTACAACAAGATTTGATAGAAAAGAGCCCATATTAGGTATCTGTCACTTCCAGATATTGAGATTCCGGTATTCACGATTTTGTTGGCATTAGGTGCGAATAAAGAAGCAACCAAGTCATGCTTCCAATGCCAAGTTAGTATCTGGATGTATGAAATTGGATTGGGATAATTGAGGTATAGAGGTGATAAGCATTATGAACCAAATTATTCCTAAATGGATGAATGTTTTCTTTATTTTTTACTTTCCAAAAAAGAATAGTTCTTAATAAAAACCTCTAAGCCAGTTCAGATGTTAATCCAACCCTAAGAAAAATCTTTATGTTTCTCGTAATTAAGAGGATGGTTGTTTTTAAAGTATTTGCATTTATAATGCAAACCCATAATTCATTCGGAAAATTAATCATGTTCCAAACAATTTTAGTCGATGAAACTACATTGATTTTCTTTTGGCTTCTACAAACCTAATCCCCTAAGATTTATGAGAGCACATCTTGCAGAGCTGCTAATAAGTGTATCATTTTACCTGGGGTGCACCGTTCCAAAGATTCAAGATGTTTCATAACTTTATCTTATCAAAAAGTCTGTCTAGACCATCCAGATGGACAGAACAAAAACCACATAGACACATAAAAATCCAAATACGGGACCCTCTAGATGGGCCCACCTATGTATCTTTGCGATATATATATTCTTTTTTTTTGTTCATTTGGACGGTCTATCCGAAACCACTCCAATCACACATGGAATTTTGGTAGTAGGTTGATAGCTCTTGCTAATTTTGCTTCTTCAAACCCGGGATGTGATGTATAAATTCATGGAATTACTTTTTCTCCACCCAAAATCCCCATGCTTCGTTGTACCATGAAAGTTAAAACTTAAAAGCATGGGCATGGGGGTAAAAAGATACCGAGTAACTCGTGAGAAAATGAGTTATTTCTTGGTACCAGCAGTAATAATAAGTGAGTTAAGAACCGACAGTCCTAGAGACTGTACCCTCATCATAAAAGAAGGATAGGGATACTTCCACTGAATTTATGATTTGATTATATGCAGCATTGATGATGATGATCAGGTGTTGTTGTACTTGTTTCTTCCCTACGCCCCTACACCCCATCTTAGAAGAATCAGACAATGCCCAATCTATCCTACTACTGCAAACTAGTACGCATAGAAATTAGGGTCAAACAGGCAAGTGTGCGTCTAATATCATATAGACTAGTACGCATTTAAGGCATCTCCAACGGACTAAATGTACCTGGTGCCGGCAGCAAGGTTGCCATAGCTCTAGATCTAGGCTAGCTCTAGAATGAAAAAGCTTCATCTCGGATGACGAACACACCAAAGACTCACAAAACTCCCTACAAAATTCCACCGTATCCGATTCTAAAGTCTAAACAAATAAAGCTCCACGTTGAATGGTAATGAAACTATCGCTTCCTATTGACCGAAATAAGTCTTTTATGAGTTTTGTGAAATGAGCGTTTTTGTTAAGACACTTGACAACGATTTGTTTTAAAAGAACAGGAAAAAGATGGAAAAAAACAAAGAAACCAAATTCAATTTGGAATTTGTGAGGATATTTGGAAACGTATGATTGGTTTAAAAATTACAAACTCAAAATGAAAACCTAACTTACCGTGTTTGGAATTTGATGGAAGTCCAAATTCAATTTGGAAATGAGTACCTACCATATAAGGACTCTTTTTTCCAAATTAATTTATCAAGGGGAAAAAATCCACATATTTCACACATATTTTCTGCGAAAATAAAAAAAAAATAAAAAAAAAATACACATATTCTCCACCTATTTAATGTATTTGCCTCACCACACCAAATCAAAAATACATCGCCACGGGGCGGGGCGAAGCGAAGCCCTGCGCACACCAAATCGAAAATGCATCGCTACGTGGCGGAGCAAAGCCCCGCGCACACTAAATCGAAAATGCATCGTCACGGGGTGGGGCGAAGCCCGCACACCAAATCAAAAATGCAGCCCACGCAGCGAGGCGAAGCCCTGCGCACACCAAATCGAAAATGCATCGCCACGGGGGAGCCCTGAGCACACCAAATAAACTATGCATCCCACAAGGCAGGACGAAACCCACGCACACCAAGTCAAACGAAATAAAATGCTTGGTGAGCAGCACTGGTACAAATCTAGTAGAGTATTTAAAAGCAAAAGTTAAAATCAGGAAAAATCAAAAGGTAAAACCAAATTTAAAAGAACTTGTTGGGAACTTGGGATGGGACAGGGCCAAGCAACTGAGTCAAAGTCTGTGTTACTAATTACACACTGTTAAAGGCAGAAGTGAACAGTGAACCGTCACTGTTCATAATAACCGTAAATCAAGGACCGAGGTGGCTGTGCTCCTGAATTGTGCCAATCTCATCTTTCATGTCTTTGTTGAAGGGTCACTTTCTTATCTTTTGTCTTTCCCTGGTCAAATATACTGCAGGCCTTTTGACATTGTAGAATTGGGTAATGCAATGAGGTGGAGGATAAGTGGATAATCATAGAGTAGCTGCAAGTTTACAGGGTGAAATTTATTTTGGATAGTGCAAAGATTCCGATCACACCCCCATGGCATTAGCTAAATTTTTATAACTAGTGTACATCTACAAGTTGTGCATCCTTTACTTGCTTGCTCATGGTACGTCTTTGACAACGCACTGGAAACGGACTCTCATATTAAATCCGAAAGGTAATACTTAGACCGAGACAAAAAAAACAAAAAAGGGGGGGACCGACGGCTCTACCAACTGAGCTAAGGACGGATTGTTGATTTCTTTACATATTAAATTATTTATAAAGAAACCAGTGTCGTGTTAACAACTTAGCCTTGTCCCATAACAGTTGAATATGGACACTGCCCAGTAAAGACTAGAAAGACTGAAGATTTTATCAGTCCTTCTCAAATGAGCTTTTCTATCAACTTAGATTTTACAAATATTTATCATCTAGTTCGATCTCCCTATTTGGTATCGATTCAAAACTTTAATTACATTACTAAGTTACTAACCACAATCCTCCTCACAATCTATTTGTCATGCAATCTCCATAATAAGCAGATCGAGCCGTCTCACTCCCTTTCCAGATTTCTACATACATTTTTAGAGAAGCCTCTGCAAACTTTGTCAGACGGTCGAGTGCCTTTGTCAAGCTTGTATGTATGTTTCTTAAGTTCGAAGGTTTATCACACTTCGCATCTTCTTTGTCTTCAGTTACTCTGCTGTTCTCCAAATCTGAGGATTCTTGATTCTTCTCATATTCTTCTATTTGCTTTATAGAAGTTTGTAGCTCAGAAGCGAATGCTTTGATGGCATCTTTGAGTTCCTCTGACGGAAGGGTTTTGATACCGGCTGACCAATCACCAGAAAGAACAAATATTGGTGGAGCTAGAGCTCGACGAGGAGAGAAGGATCTTCGTGCTCTTGAACGTTCTGGAGGAAGTACAATGCAGAGTTGAAGCCAACCATTGAGAGCTTCGACGTAGGATTTATACGCACTAATCCAATCTACGAAGTTTGATTCGAAATATTCAATCTCATGCTGAAGGTTGCCAACAATCAGTTTATATGACTCTCCCTGAGTTGACGCCATAGTGGAGTTCTTCACATGGTACGCTAGTGAAATTGTGATGTACTGTGTGTGATGACATTCGAGCATGACCTTCCACATTCGGATCAATCTGAAATATCCAATTGTCATGAATTAGATTTTCTTTACTGTGTAGTTTATAATTTTGGACCTGGCTTTGTAATGCGTATGCATCAACCAAAAGAGCATATGCATCTCTAGCAGGTACGAAGGGTGATACAGAGGAAAAGGAAAACAATAAAACCAATATATAACTTACCCTCGTATCAGTTCTACAAGTTGAGGTTGCAACTCCTCATCCCTTAATTTCTCAATGCGTTTCGCAATTGAATCAACAGCGTGAAGAGCAACTCGTATACGTGAATGAAGATCCTTAACAATAGCTCGAGTTTTGTCAATGGCATATGGACTTACATCTTTGGCAAATTGATGCCTGAGTTGATCACACTTCTGCTCATACTCTTTTCTAATGTACTCACTAGCCTGCAAGGAAGAGTGAAAGACAAGAATGAGAATCTCTGCCAGCCAAGTCTTAACTTGAAAACTAATCACAGCCCACTCAAAGTCTCACATAAACATAAACAGGAGCATGATAATTGCTGGGAGGGTAATCTACTAATCTCTTTATTCTGGAAAAAGTAAGCTGTTAAAAATGAATCGATTCGGGGGCTTAAGATAATTTTGGTTCAGTTTAGAACCATAGGCTGACAAGCTAATCCTCATTTGAAACCATCCCTCGACTAAATCATAACTTCATAGTTCTAATTCAAAATGGAAGGTGAAGAACTGAATTGTCGTTAACACACAGAAACCATGTTTTATTGTATCCACAGTAAGCCAATCATAACACTACCTAGCAAGATATAAGTAGCAAGAAATACATGCTTTTGCCTAAAAATGCAAGAAAGACAGCTCCTGATGCGCACAACAACCCAGTAGACAAGCAAAATATTGGATCAAGGAAATTACCTTCACTTCTTCATATAATTTCCTCTCCCACGCAAACAATCTATCCAAGGTGGAAGAATGACTTCCTGCAATCATGTTAAATTCTTCGAGAAAATCGCTTCCACTGTCATCCACGTCATCTTTTGATGCAGAAGCAAGAGGATTTCGGGATGATGATGATTGTGAAGATGTCGACCGGTTCCATGTAATAACCTTAGTCGTGTTTTGGATAGGCACTAAAAAATACAAACAGATAACACAATTCAGATGTGATTTTTGAATATGGTATAGGCACCGGCATAAAGTCATGCCAGTTAGTGACTATCATCAATTGCATTTTTTGATACAGAAGCAACAGAATTACTAGATGAAGATGTCGACCTTACTCATATTTTGTGGTGGTTCTAGACAAATATAATAGCTAACATAATCCAGATGTGGTGGGACAGAGCCAACAGACCAACACGTATGTTTTCCTTGCCTCGCCCGTCCCAGATAGAAGTGGAATTGTCTGGGACTAGTAGGAGGGTTCAGCCATATGGTATGGAAGCCGGTCGGTTACTGCAGCACACTGGCGAGCTTTCCCTCAAAGGTGGGTAGACAGTGTAGGGAGCACATGCTAAATGAGATACTTACTATTTGGCTTTCAATTTATTAGCATAAAGACGTAAATATCTATCCCTTCATTCAGGTCTCGACTCTATTGATCAGGTTATTCTATCTATTTCTTCATTCAGCTGTCAACTCTATTTATTAGGCTATCCTAACACAATTCAGATGCCATATGCCTATTTGGTATAGACACTAGCATAAAGACATAACAATCAATCATTCATTCAGACATAACAATCAATCCTTCATTCAGTTCTCAACCCTTTTGATTATGCAACCCAGATAAGCAGACCCAATCAAGTAAGCGCCAGTTCGGTTAGTGCTTGATCGTTACATTACACTATATCTAATCTACTTCAAGAATAAGTGACATCAAAGTTTTGGCCCTTCCCTGCTCATTAGGCACTGGCAGTTGGATAGCTATTTTAAAGCATTATGCGTTGCAGGCACAATAACATAGAAATGTAACACGAGGAAAAAAAAGTTGTTTTGTCTAGAGAGAAAGAGGGAGAACATACCATTGGGAAGGACGGTCTCTCCCTGGCAACAAGCTAGATTAAAAGCTGATATTAAAATTGAGGCAGGTGATCTTCCTGTGATACATTAGTTCAAAGTTAGGAGCTTCAATAACAAGAGAACGAAATAAAATTCACGAAGACAATATTTTCCACATGGATAAGTAAGTATACCTTTGCCCTCACAGTAGTCAAGCCGGATTTTATCAGCCTCCAGCAATCTTGAAACCTCCTTGCCAGATTCCGAAGCTCTAAAGAATTTATGCTCAATATCCTTTATACTAGAAAGAAAATCTTTAGCCCTGTGAGTAATAAAATCTGAAGGATCTTCTCTTTCCATCATTTCCATACACTCATCATCATCATCTGCGTTCGGCTTCGCCCTCATTGATATAGACTTATCCAAAGTAATAGCCTCAGCCTGCCCATTTGGACCAACTTTATTCACACTAATTTCATGAACACCATTCTCAGAACTAGTCCTTACTGACTCCGAACAAATTTCACTATTACTACCATTCAATGGCTCAACAACTTCTTCTCCTCTCAACTCTTTCTTCAACTCCTCAAAACAATGATCCTCAAACAACCCATTATCTCTAACGAATCGAAAACTCTCCGCCTCATTCGGTTGAAAGAAATCCCAAGAGGGATCAGCACCAGGTGGTGGTGGTGGTGGATGAAAAGTTAAAGATTCACCATCAATAAAGCTATTACTCAAATTAGGATCAAATTTAACAGTAACAGCAGCATTATCACCACCACCAGATAACCTCATGTAACTAATGTTTGAATGAGCACCAGACATGGGACTAGTTTCGATAGGCGTAGGAGATGGTAAAGATGAACGAGGCGAAGGACCATTATTATCAACCTCATTATTAGTTGCACTAGATAATGATAGTGGTGATGATTCAATCAACATTTCAGCTTGAGCAAATCTTCTTAATGCAATACCAATGTTCCTTAAAGATTGAATGTAACATAGATGAGAAGCTGATAATGCGTACCTTGAATCAATTGCTTGTTTGATTAATCTCTTCCTTTCTTTACATAAACATAGTGCTTCACTTTTGTCAATCCTAGAACTTGAACAAACCCCCATTGTTTTGATCTTTCTCAAAATCTAATCAAAACCCACCTCCATTCAAGACTCCATTAATAAGGAAAAGGGTTTAACAGAGAAACAAAAACTTGTTATTTTAAGTACTCAAACCAGCTGTGTTTGCCTTAAAACCAAAAACCCATACTTTTTTAGGCATTGTGATGATGAAAATCCCTGCAAAAAAACCCCAGATGAAAGTGATGTTTGGATTAGTCCCTTTTCAAACCCTCGTGGTATTCTCTTCCAAAACCCTGTATTAATGATGGAAATGCAAAAGGATTCAAAGTGGGTTTTATCTCAATTTTCCTTCTCAAGTGATTCTTGCAGAGATGGAGAAAAGAAGAAGACAAATAGAGGAAATGATGAAAAGAAAAAGGAGAAATCTTTATCAATCTCTCTTTATTAAAACAGTTGAATTCTTACCTCGTAATGTGTGTTAGTGCTCTCTGATAACAGAGAAGAGAGAAAAGAACGTTTTAGATTAGATTAATGGTTGAGTTTTCATCAATAAAGTAAGAAAGTATCTGAAGAGAAGAAAACACAGATCTCTCTGTGGAGTGTCGGAGATTATGTAATAGAAAAGTAGATAAAAACAAAGAAGCTGCTGCTACTGCTGGTGCACCTGCATATTGATTTCTTAATGAGAGAGCTATTTTCTTTAATGGGCAAAGGACTGGAGGCCACTACTACAGTACAAGTATAACGGCTCCACCATTTACTGAATCTGGGATGGATTCTGAAATCTGAATATCCTTATCATGAATCAATCCATCAACTTCTCTTTTTATGTAAGTAGTGGGGAAGTGGGAACATGAAGCCAGGACCCCCACTCTCTTGACTGTTTCAGTTCTCTCTTGTACTGAGTTTATAGCCGTTGGATTGTACGCTTTTTTGTTCATGTGTATGTGGTTTGGTTTTGGCATAATTTTGTGAGCGAACCTCAAGGAAATTCAGTCTTTCAAGGAAAGGTTCGTTGACAGTCCAATTCTTCAAAAAGCTAATAACCATGTGCGAGTTGGACTCAGCTGAATCCGTTGAGTTAACTAGACCCGTTAGGTTATATATTCGTATCTCATCTCCAAATTCTGTCTTCATTTTCTGTTTCACCATCTTCATCTTCCGCTTCACCATCTTCATATGCAAGTTTGCAGAGTCAGAGGCCGATGGATATGAATTCATTAAATCCAGATGGTATAGGTATGTAGTTTTATTTAATTTTTCAATTACATCAGATATAAAAGTGATTGTAATAGCAATTTTTTCCTTTTTGAAACCCTAACCTGTTACTGTTTAAATCCCTAATCCCCATGCTTCTCCTCTAGATTTCGTTAGGTTCATATCCTCATAATAGTTGAAGGTCGGGGAATTGAATGGAATCACATCGGATTTGTATTTAGTTGGTTATCTGATTCGGGTTCAAATGTCAGATAACCAATTTGGTTATCTCACCCATTTTAATTTATACGCCCACGAACCAGAAAACCCAACTTATTTTATACAACCATCTAGCGCCTTACCCAATTTATTTTATAGGGTCGTGTTGGGATGATAAACTTGAGTACAATTATATCTCTTTGCACTTGGTTAGATCAGTACAACTATGATATTCATGTAGTGGTTATTAAAATGTCAAAATTTCTTTATGTTTCAGAATGGATACATCCTGGATGAGTATTGGTAGTATGAAAAAGCCTTATATAGATATAGTCGTGGAATTTCTGCGGTATGTTGTTCACCATCTGAAGAAGGAGGACGTGAATTTCTTATGATGTTTCCATGTTTGGATTGTGCAAATCACTGTGCATGGTCAGTTGGTGAAGTAGATGAACATTTGTTCTTATATGGAACCAATCAAACCTATGCTACATGGCTGTGATAAAGGTTCTATGTCACCCCCTTTGGTACGTAAGCAAATAAAGCTTGTTTTCTGCTTACTTTAAATCAAAAATTGTATGTTTATAACGAAATATCAATCTATGATATTTTCTTGCAAAACAACACAAATGTCAATTACTACATATTAAGTTATATGGTTTGGGCTAAGAATGCTATATGATCTTCATATTATTTATATGTATACTTATTCTTTCTGTTTATGTTTTGTCATTGAGTTTGATGCATCTATGTAGTACATTGTACTGTTTTTGACGAACTAATTTGTGTGTTGAATTACTGCCTCTTTTGACATTTGGAGTGGTTGATGATAAACAATATTTTTGTATGTGTCTTTTGGCATACTGGGTGATTAAGCTATAAAAAAAATATGATGTAGGTGTTTGTTTTGGACTTGAAAATCATAATCATTACAAATAGGTTTTTAAAGTGTAGTGGATTTTAAAGTTGGCAAATCAATATGTGAGATTTGCAGGTTTTGTGTGGTTATTTCTGTTGAGTTGGGTTGGTTCTAAATCAATTATCTGTTCTCCATGATATTTTGGTTATTTAGCAAGGTTTTCACGTATGAGACGGAATATCAGCTTTTCTGGTTTTCATTTTATGTTACTAGTGGTATCTCAAATATAATCTGTAACCTCATTACGGGAATGCGATATCTCTGAAATACAATGTTTTGTTCTATATTGTTCTTATTTTTTGTTCTGATTTGCGATGGATTTTTTACGTGGGTTTTTGTGAGGTTTTTTTGTACTGCCTGCCGATAGATTTCTATATCTAGATAGTAAATCAACCACACAGAATCCGTTTTAATGTGCATTTGTATGACCAGGCAGAATGAGCAGCTTTCCAAGCATGGGACACTAAATCAGGTCGTAACTTAATGCTAATGGAAGTTAAAATACTTATTGAAGCAAATTCTTTTTTCTGAGACAAGCTTGCATTCCCGCCCTTCAAAACTCACAACCCCGGACCTTTAGTAAACCAGAGGTTACTCTTGTTGTGTTACTTTAGTTTCTAATATATATATATTTGTGTGTGTGGATTTAATTATCTGAAGGTGATTTTTTAGCTTTTAAGAATGTTGGTGCTCAATGCTGGTTATAATTTGTATTTTTACTATCTTAGAAAAAAATTTGTTGTAAAATATGAACGCTTGTACATTCTAGTTAAATGTCGTGTTTGTAACTTCTGTAGTTCCATTCTTAAGGCCGCATCGAAGGACTCCTACAAGTGCTCCACGTATGCATTATTAGTCGGTTGATTCTGGCCACTTACTGAAGCATATGCCTACTGGTCCGTCCGAGGAGGTATGATTAAGCAATCAAATGGCAACAATTAAGAGTTTTCCTTTATCTATTTCTTTTATGCATTCTCATTTTATTACTGGAACCCATTTTGTAGGTGTCATTGTCTAATGTGGGACATCCATCCACTTTCAACTTGCAAGACGACCTTCCTAAAGTCGTCGTGAGAGCTTGAGACAAGGCTCTAATATGACGAGCATGGATTTTCATTTACAAGAGAAGCTAGCATATAAGCATTTTAAGAATACTTGTAACATTTTTTCCAAGCGCTTTAAAGATGTGTAAACATTTGGTGTAAGTAATATGCAACCATATTAGATAGGTATCCAATTTATATTATTTTACTCTGTTAAAGAAGTACCCAATAATAAATATTTTGAGACTCCCTAAAGAGGTACCCAATTTATATTATTTGACCCAGTTAAAAAGGTACCCAATAAATATTTTTGGACCCCCTTAAAGAGGTACCCAATTTATATTATTTGACCCTGTTGAAGAAGTACCCAATAAATATTTTGGGACCTCCTTGAAGAGGTACCCAATTTATATTATGCTACGGTTTTAGAGAGGTACCTTATTTCGGAAGAGTTCAACTATGTATGTACCTTAAACTCCTTTTGCGTTTATTTGGTACATTCTATGTTATATAGAGAGAAAAAAACTCCTAAAAGTCCTTTCTGTGTTAGAATGATAGCTTCACTGCAAGATTCAAACCTTTGATCAGACGCAACTCTTACAAAAAAGAAGAAATGTTCCAAAACATGGGCTACAATAAGTTTCCTAAGATAATGAGAACAAGCTAAAAAGAGGGAAGTCAGTCATGTAGTGCAACAACTTACAGGAAAGACATTGCTTGATGGATAGAAGTTCACATGTCCGGAGGTCCAACACATAAAGAAAACTTATACAACAACTTGTTAACCCATACAAATAACAGACTTGACTATTCAATTACACTGGATAACCCAAAAAGCTGGTTAAATCCAACTTTTAAATATTCTGATGATTAGGAGGTAGTTTCTTCACCCCTACGCTACACCGATAAGTAAGAAAAACAATTGATAGACGCATTTATGTGTCTATTTTCATCTCTATTGTGTATATTTTTAGTACCCATTTTTGTACTAATGTTGGTATTTTATCCCTTTGTAGGTATTTTTGGGGAATAAACATTTTTGGGAAAATTGGCTCGAAAAGTTGTTAAAGGCTCCTGGGAGGACACTTGCTATTCGGACTCTCATTTTGGATAAGGGGTAACCCATTTCCAAGCAGCTGCTAAGCACAGACCGGCACTGGATAGGGGGAGGTCACATTTCTTCTCAAATTTTCAAAACAGATTTTGGCGGGAAAATTTTGTCAGAAAAACAGAATTTCTGTTTCGAATTTTGGATGATTTTTAAGGCGATTCAATGGCTGATTTTCGTTGGGTTAACTCTGTTAAGGATAAACAAGTATGGTATGAGCTGTAGAATCGATTAAACAGGGATAGAAATCCGTGTTGGAGCAAAACAGGGAGAATTCACAATTTGAGTTATTTTCGGTTTACAAAAGAATTTGTGAAGAGTTTACGGCAAGATAGGAGTGTATGGAGTCCTTATTCAGTCCTGGGAGAGTTTAAGAGAGTTTGGAAACCAAGTTGACGCGTAAAAAGAAGATTAAAATCCCGTAACTTGCTGTTGAAAAAAGAACGGAAATATTTGGATTAACTCGAGTGATTTTGGGGTTTGGTGGATATATATAGGTTGATTAGAGTCATATTTAGGGTACGAACAATTTGGGGGAGTTTGGAGAAGTTTAGAGCTATAGAGAAGCGAGAAAAAAATCAACAGAGTCGAGTTCAGAACTTTCCTGCTGCTGCTGAGAAGAAGAAGAAGACGAAGAACATTAGACCTTCAGAGTTAGTCGCAGAGGCAGACTTATTTTTAGTGACAACGAGGTACGGTCGCATCTTCCTTTAGTCACCGAAGCTCTTCAGCAACGACTCGGACTTCTGTTTTAGACCTTCAGCAACTACAGAATCCGCTGCTTAGCACTTTTCAATCTTTTAATCAACTTTTGAACACCAAATATGTATTTTGAGCAAGTGATTAATATGAGGAGCTAAACCCCTTAGCCGAGGCGATGGAGGAAGCCATTGTTCCATGAAAAGTGGTATAGTTCTATTTTAATTATTTATTGCAATTATTTTACATGATTATTTGCATAGAACTTAAAAGAAAAATTGGTTTTTATTGAGTAGTTGTGAAGTGTTTTGATGGGACATGCTTAGTTTTAATACTTTTGATGTTTCATGCTTCGTGCTTACAATTATTACTTCAAAAATCTATTAGAGGCAAATATTAGAATCACTTTAAAGAAGAATATTGCATGAATATTGATTAGAGTTTATCAATTAATTGGTCAATGGTGGAATCCAAAGTCTCGGTATTTTCTTATTATTGTCAAAACAATTCTATTTAATTTTCGAAAATCCTTCACAAGTTCGAGCAACGAACCTTTTTACCACTACAACTATAAAACGACATCAACAATTTCACCCCCTCGGCTGAATGTTGCTCCAATCAGTCTAAAAACTACTAATAATTAGGCTTAACGCCTAAAGCTAAAGGACACGCTAAGTCACTTGAGGCATCGAAGTTAGCTGGTAATGAACCTCTGAACGAGGTTTCTACAGCTTCAGCAGTTTCAGACAGACCTGTCTTTATTTCTGAAATTATCGACCCCATTGACTGTTTGTACTTTGAAACAGAATCAACCAGCGTGAGCAATTTACGAGCACACGCCTGGATTTCTTCTTCTTGTTGTTTAATAGTTTCTTCTAACTTCAAGTTTGAGAGCTTCTGACAAAAAATTTAAGATGATTAGGAAATAGATTTTGTTGTATCTTTACCTCAGCGTAAGTCGAAATGTGTCAGTACGTACCTTAATGTATTTTTCAGCTTCTTTTTCCATAATCTCTACATCACGTGTCTCTCTTTCAAAATCTTCTATCATTCTTTTACCGTCAATATTACCCTTCATCGTGAACTCTTCTTTTTCCTTCTTCATCATGCGTAGTTGAGATTCCAACTGTAATGATAACTTAACATATCAGAAGTACTAATCGGATATCTCATTCACCTCCACAGATAAATAATTATAGAGACAGCTCATCTAGGTAATTAACAATATACCAGCTTAATGAGTATAATTATGAGAAAGCACACCATGCGGCATAAAGCACGTACCATACCAATCTTAGATTGAAGCTCTGCAAGGAGAATTCTTTTAGTCTCAAGTTTCATAGCATTTTCAGTCCACTGTTGCTGCAAGGAGATCTGCTCCTCCAACTTTGCAACAGAGTTTTTCTTAATGTCATCAATTAAAGCATTGAGTGTGAATTTGAGAGTTTTGTAATCAATCCCCAATACATCCACAGTAGTGAATCCTTTGGGATTTTGCACATACTGAAATTTATTTTCGAGCTTCAACCTAGAAAAGTTTAGGAAGATATCAATCATGAACTCACATTAATTCCCAACCATTTAAAGAAAAATATCAAAGAGAAAGGCAAATAGAGAAAGAGGTACAAAATTATAAAGAAGATGAGAGTATCTGACGCATCTACCAAGTTCTCTAAGTCACATATCACATATAAAGACAACCTTACTTGAACCATCGAACCAAGAAAGCTAGTGAAGCAAAGATACTCAAATCAGAGCATGAGTCAGAGTTAACTATAAGTGGAACAGTTAACCTAAAAGAACACACAATCTACATCCTCATGGCCCTTCAAAAAACGAGACCAAATGAAAAAAACACACACGTTATAACCATGGTTACCCATCCCCTCAAGACTTTGAAGAAACGACTAACCATAATTATGGCTCCAACTACAAGAGGCTTAAAAAATAAAGGCTCCATAAGCTTTAAAGAGAAACTTATAAGAGAAAAATTCATCCACACAGCTGAATTAAAAAAATGTTAGACGACCTATTGGGTTAACAGCCTTCACTTAGTTTTAGCGAAGATACTAAACTCATAAAGACCTAGGGATCTAGCATTTTTACAATAGTGAAGCCCAAAATTGTTGAAGTTTGGGTACAGTGCGGCGCAAAATACATTGTTAAAAATTTCAAATGAATGCAACTCCTAAATAATTAACAATCTAAAATAGCATAAGAATATCACCTCCTGATAGCCTGGTTGCATTCGATGGATAGATTCACAAGCTCCTTGAACGTGTGACTAATTTTCAAGTCCAGATCCCACGACTTCTCTTCCCACATACTTTTAGCCTCCTCGTCCTCTTCAATATCTCTCTCAACAGCTCGTAACTCCCTCTTCATCCTATCTGCATCTCTCATATTCACCGTCTGTGTATCAATAGTCTTTTTCAACTCCTCATTCTCCTCACAAATTCTTCTCAAGAGCATCTCTAGCAGACAACTTCCACCGGTGGCAAGTGTTAACAATGCAATTTGCAACAATTTATCAATCTCGTCACAAGACCACTAAAAAATGTCGTGGTGTTATGAATATAGTTACGGACCTGTTATACAAAACATCGATTACACAAAGCCATTCCAGATACATTAATCAATTGCTGAAGCATTTAAATTACTGAGATCAGGAAAAATCAAAACATCGTGTTTGAAACTTACTTTCCCGTTAAGAGAAGACTGGATCAATAGCACATTTCTCAGTACTTGGCTAACAATGTCCTCATTGTTCCCATAAGTATCAAAGAAACTCGTATCCTGGTTGAGCAATACGTGAGCATATTTGGACCAAATGACTGCAGTCTGCCATTCTCCAGTAAGAATCCAGCATGACAGAACAAATTAGTTTGAATTTCAAATAAATTGCATCTACCACACAAGGACTTTAGCAAGAACAAATAACAATGATCTTACCAATCCTTCCAGCAACAAATACAGCTGATGCTACGTAAATAATTTGTAACATATGCTCCAACAAAGAAAAAAAATGTTAGATACAGTGGACTAGAATCTTCAATTTGTCATGCTAGATGCTACTAACAGAACAATGAGTAGTCAAGTCTTCTAAGTCCTAATTCATGACAAATGCAACATTGGAACTCTTCATGTAACCATTGTTTCAAAACAACTTGTAGGCTCGGTTTATCAGATCTATCACACATAATAAAAAGTAATCCTATTGATTCAAACGTAACTGAATTACACCCAACTACTCAATCCATCTTCTTTGGTTGAACTGTCACTCGATACACATAATTGAACCATAATACCGTACCTATTGGTCATGCCTAATGAAAAACAGTGCAAATGTTTAACAAACACCTTTTTGAAATAAAATCTGTTCGAACAAATTAATTATAAACAACTAATTTCACATTACACTATAACCCTATAATTTAATCCCACACAAAACTGGAAGAACCATGTGTATCAATTTTAAAATAAACCGATACAATAGTATATACCCTTTTGACCTAGTTCACAATGGAAAAACAGAAAGAAAAAAAATCAAACCTTTCTCAAGATAATTGATATACCATGTTTACTACCAGTGCTAGATAAAGAAGAGATTGCAGTTTTCTAATCTTCGTCCCATATCAACCCAACTCAAATTTCTAACTTGATTCCCCTCTACTTCGGTTGCAGATACTTATAGCGATATGAAAAACAATAACGGGTAGTATTACTAGATCAATTGAACAATTGTTCTAAGTTAAAACAATTTTACATCCATCAAATTTGATCCAGAACACCTTGGAGTTGCTAGAGAAACAGGAAAAAAGAAACAGGATTTCTATAAAACATCTATTTCTATCCGGGTAAACCCAACCAGCTAACCAGAGCAGTTAACCTAACCTAACCTAACCTAACCAGGGATAATGAACTAACCCGACCAGGGAGGGTAGGTTAGAGAAAAACGAGTTTAGTTAACTCACCTGGTCGAGTTTAGTCCAACTCGCACATGGTTATCACCTTTTTGCTGAATTCGACTGTGACTGCACCTTTCCATGGAATAGTCAATTTGTGTGACGTTTGCTCTAATTTTCTTGTGACTGTACCCTGTGGCCTATGCTCTCAACAAAATTTAAGTGTACACTTTTTTTTTATGCAGAATATGTAATCTTTACACATTTGTCAAGCCAACTCAGGAACTCAGTTGAATGAAATTAAAATTTAGCTAAAGACATTATTAGCATCTCTTGGTACATAAGAATGTCACCAATCTAAAAAAAAATTACAAAATGTTTTAATCTACAGGTATATATCTCTGAAACCTAAAGGCGACAGTTAGTATTAGAGTAATCACCCTTTAAACCGTGGAATAATTGATATCGAGATTAAGAGAACTGCGACCTGTAACCTTTTCTGGCACTGGGAGAGAGTGTTATTTAAGAATTTCAAGTATGTTGGGAGAGTAGGTTCTTATGGATCGACTAGGATTCAGATTACTTGAACAAATAGAGGATCATTCCTATACTTGGTTTTTTCCAATACCTCAGCAAGAAATTGATGAACCAACCGTTAACAATTACATACATTATCGAATTCAAGTGGGTTAACTAAGAAGTGAATGCTATGCGGCGTAAGACATATTTATAGCAAACTCACTTGAGCAAAATTGACATTATAATAAATGCAAGCATGAACTTTAGATTGTTTAACACATTATAATTGAATGATATGTTACTCTCATTCCAAAAATTTTTATCAACTTCTTTTATGCATGAAGAGGGGGAAGTGGGAACATGGAACTAGGACCTCCACACTAGACTTTTTTAGTTTTATATTGTTCTTTTGAGTTTATAGCAGTTGGATTGTAAATTTTTGTGGTTTGGTTTTGGCATGATTTTCTAGTGATTGCTGTGCAATGATAATGCCCTATGGCCTATCCTCTCGACCAAACCTGCCTAATCTGATTGTGCACTTATACCGTATATGTTTTGAATTTGAACCATTTTAAAACCATTTTAGTGATCTATTGACTGCACCTGGTGAACGGACAAGCTGAAATTGTGCAAGTCATGCAAGATTCCAGGAGTTCGTACCACCGGAATGAATGCTTGTCTAGCCTGTAGATCATTTGTATTATAGACGACAGAAAACGCTAGTTTTTACTAGTGCATCCATTTTTACTAGACATTTGTTGATCTTTTGAAAAGTTGTACAATAAAAGTCACTAGAAAATTACATTAACATCTCAAGTTATTGGTTTATATTATTTTGTTTTTCTTGGAGGCATATAATTTCCATTTTAGAAAGCAAAAGGATAAAGCCTGAAAATAGAATGATAATGGTCATGGCATTTCCGTAAACTTTCCCTTTAGAAAATTGATTAACATCATTGTAATAGTAATATTTTACTGTTCGGAGCGAGTAATATTTAAAAACTCCAATTCTGTTGGGAGAGTTTGGTATTACACATTGCTGAGGCTTCCAACAACTTAAATGAATAGAGGATCATCCCCAAACTTGGTTTTCTCCAATAACTCAACACGAAATTGATAGAACAACCACTGATAATTACATACATTATCAAATTCAAGTGTCGGGTTAGCTAGGAAGTGAATGCAAGGGATTAGACCTATTTATATTAAACTGGCTGGAGAAAAATTGAAATATATTATCAATCTTTCATTAATTTATGAACTTTGAATTATTCACACATTATTCTTGAATGACTTACTGTATCTCTTAATAATCGGGATTTACTAATAAGAGAACCGAGGTCCAACTTCAGGTTAGAGGGATTATTTGTGCCTTACGAAGATTCATTACGCTTTCCACTCATTTTTACTAAGGGCATCCGTTCTTCTTTGATTTTGGCATGATTTTCTAGTCATTTTTATCATTTTTCATGTTTGCAATGATATGCTTTCACCAAAGAATATTATTGTACACTTTTTACACATGGTTTGACGTTGAACCATTTATGAAAGAAAAAAAATATTGTTCAGAAAAAGTAAGAATGTAATTGAAACGACTTATTAAAGGTAAGCAAAGAAGAGATTATAAATCCGGAGAGACAGAAACTCGGGGAACTCCCAAACACAAACTGAGAAAACAGAGTAAACTAAGTTACAAAAGTATATCATTGCACACTTGAAAAATGATAACAATCACTAGAAAACCATTCATAAGTCATTTTTATTGTCATTTCCCTTCTCTTTTTTTATTTGATTGTGGTGATTGTTTCCAAGATTTTTTTTTTGATAAATAAAAGCTTTATTGCTTAATTGGTGGAATTGTTTAGATCTTGCATAAGAAGATCACAAATTACTACAGGAAAATTCTGAAACTGCTGAATATCAGTAGTTGTTTCTCTAACTAATTTGGCGACAACATCGGCACCTTGATTATCATCTCGACTAACAAAGAAAAAATGACAATAACTAAAAGATGAACTTAAATGTATGATTTCTTTTCTTTGGTTTCTGTTCTCCCATTGTATCATCCATGGGTCTTCAATAATGGCTTTAATAGCTATTTTTGCATCAGCTTCAACGTGGACTCTCGAAGTTTTTTTTTCTCCTTCTTTCTTTTTATGGATAATAGAGGATAGAATGTCTTACAAAATTAAATTACAAGTACCAATCCGATCTAGAAACACATAGATGAGAAGAGTTATATGTATTAAATTTGATTTTTCAAATTGTTGAGAACAATACTTTTAGGGGCTAAGTTTATATGTAGATAATTCAGAATATTCCAAGTTTTGTAGGTCTTAAACAATCACTTACCATCATCTGAGACATCTCCAACAGAGGGTGAGTTTTTAATTTAATTTTAATTTTGAATTAAGGAAGGTTATATTAAAGAAAAAAAAAGAATTACAAAGCCTGGAAACAATTCAACACTCTCTTATAAGTGCAAAACTGTTTCCCAATTACACAAAATCTGAATTACAGAGAAATCTTTAAAAACCTCTTTCTCAAAACACCAAAGAATAATCGTTTGTTAGATATTTAGGCAAACTTCTTCAATAAACAGTATCCTTCCTCCAAAAGTCCTATCATTCCTTGTCTTCCAGAGATGCCATAAAATTTCATAAATCAACTTCTCCCAAACTTCTTTGCTTCTGCCTTTAAGAACAACACCCTTCCAATAAAAAAACAGGCCCATCACTGTAGCTGGAACTATCCAATTCACATTACAAGCCTTCACAAAATACTCCCAAACTTCTTTTGCAAGATCACATCGAATAAAAATATGATCTGCTGTCTCATCTTCCTTATTACATAGGCTACAGATTGTATTCTGAATATCAGTACCTCTGTGCTTCAACATATACAAAGTAGGCAAAGAATCATGAAAGTTTGCCTATAACATGAAGCTTACCTTATAAGGGATTTCTTTTTTCCACAAAAACTTGTCAAAATTGCAAGTTGTATCTCCTTCTATCTGTAGCTCATATCCTTTCTTAATAGTGTAATCATCCAATAAAGAAACATTATCTTCTTCATCCACCAATGCAGGCACTGGACCCAACTCATTGCACATCAAGTTCCATTCAAATTCCTCCTGTATAGATAAGTTTCTTTTAGACCTAAGATATAACCTCCCCTCCTTAATCATCTCAGCAACAGTACAATTTTTCTCACTACAAGCTTTAAAAACTGTAGGATATCTATCCTTCAAAGGCACGTTAGTTGTCTACTTATCCACCCAGAACTTAATGCCTCTGCCATTCTTCAGCTGAAAAACAAACTGTTCATTAAGGAAATTAGTTGACTTTAAAATTATCTTCCACATTCCTCTCCCATGAGTTTTACTATCATCCACTGGAATCAAAACCTCTTTTTGATTCTTCGTTTTTTGCTGCACCACTTTCCTCCATAACATCTTCTTCTCCTTTGTATACCTCCATAACCACTTCCCTTTAAAGCTCTACTTGTACATCTCAAAATTTTCACTCCTAAACCACCCATCTTCTTTGGCTTGCACACTTTAATCCAAGACACCCAACACATTTTTCTTTTTGTCACATCAGAACCCCATAAGAAATTCCTTATCAGCCTTGTTAGCTTTTGTTCAACACTAGCAGGCATATGAATCAATGACAAATAATACAAAGGGAGACTAGCCAAACAACTTTTAATCAAAACCAACCTCCCAGCTTTGTTCAAAAACTTCCTCTTCCACATTGCAAGTCTCACTTCAATTCTATGAATGACATCACCCCAAACAGTTGTGTTTCTCGGTGAAGCTCCCAGTGGCATTCCTAAATATTTAAAAGGAAATTGCTCAGTCCTGCAACCCAACTCCATAACCAGATCTTTGATAACATGATCGTCTACCATACTCAACATAGAAATCTTTTCCATATTAAGCTTTAATCCTGTAATCATTTCAAAAGTAGTTAGAATAATAAACAGTCTTCTTACATCTTCTACATCTGCATTGATGAAGATCAATGTATCATCAACAAACTGCAAATGTGACACCACCAGACCATCCTCCTCCACTTGAAAACCATGTATTTGACCTCTGATTTCAGCATCCTTCATCAACTTAGAAAGAATCTCCACTACCAACAAGAACAAGAATGGAGACAAAGAGTCGCCTTGTCTCAAGCCCTTAGAAGGCTTAAACTTTTCAGTTGAGCTTCCATTAACAGGAACTGAAATATGAGAAGCAGAAATGCACCATTTAATCCAAGAAATCCACTTTGCACCAAACCCATGCTGCTCCAAAATACACAACAAAGTCTTCCATTTGACATTATCAAATGCCTTCTCCATATCAATCTTGCACACTAAGCCTGGAATTTTAGACTTAAATCTTCTATCTATGCATTCACTGGCAATTAAAACTCCATCCAAAATCTGCTTGTTCTTGGTAAAAGCACCTTGAAAATCAGACACTAACTTACTCATTACCAGCTTCAATCTGTTTGCTAGAACTTTTGACAAAATCTTATAAGCACTTCCAAGAAGGCTTAATGGTCTGAAATTAATCCTTTGGGGAGCATGAATCTGTCTTCTTAGGTATCAAAGATAACAAAGAGCAGTTTAACCTCCAATCCCACCCTCCATAAACAAAGAATTCCTGCATCATCTTCATAAAATCATCCTTCACTATGTGCCAACATGATTTATAAAACTCCATGGAGAACCCATCAGGTCCGGGAGATTTATTATTCCCAAAATGCTTAATTACTTCATACACCTCCTCTTCAGTAAACTCCCTCTCCATCCACCTACTTTCTTCATCAGTTATCTTAACAAAATCAAAATTATTTAAAGAAAAAAAAAACATCAGTAGGTCCTTCATTTAACACATAGGATTTTAGACATTCATTTAAATTAAATTCATCTCCAACAGTAGGTCCTACAAAATAAAAAAAATTGTCAAATTAAATACGAAGGTCTTAAAGAAAGTCTTATCTAGACCTTAGGAATAACCTCTACGTCATCATTTTAACTATTTTTTTTAATTTTTATTTTTAGATAAATTTTTCAGAACCAATGGAAAAAAGAGAATCAATTTTATCTTTATCCAAAAAAGCAAATCTTAAAAATAAGACCCCACACCATTGTAAATGAATTTTTTCCACGTACATATAGCCCCATAAATAAAAATTCCACATAGAATTTTTAGCATCCATTGTTAGAGATACTACGAATGAATGTTTATTTAACCGGTAGATCATTTTGTATTATACACGCGGAAATGATCACGCGCGTTGAAGTGAGAAGTGGGAACATGGAACTAAGAAAACTAGGACACTTTTCTTAGTTGTGTGTAATGTATATGTGGTTTGGTTTTGGCATCATACCGTATGGCCTATGCTCTCGAGTCTCAACCAAATATGAGTGTGCCCTTTTTTGTACAGAATAAATATGGTTTGTATTTGAATCATTTTTAGGCCACCGTTGTGATTTTTTAAGTGCATAATAGTACCTTGGTGAATAGACAAGCCTACAGGAGTCACATACCATCGGAATGCGTGTTTTTCTGGCCGGAAGGTCATCATTTGACAAGTAAGAAAGGCTCTAAACTACTAACACTGTTAACTCTAACTTACCTCGATAGACTTTGAAAAATTCAAACACCAAGATTCTCCAACATTGCAAAGGGGTGCCGGATTACTCTAAAGGTACAAAATCCATATAAAACATAAGATTTTTAAGTTTATCTTATATGGATGTGGTACCATTTCTAGTAAACTGGTGCATGAGATTTTCACCTCAACATTTTTTTAAATAAATATTGTACATGTTGTCACCAGTCCTTATTGTAAGAATCGCAACCATTGATTGAATGCTAGCTATGTCATCTCCTTATAAATGATTTGACTTAGAACATATTCATTCATGTGGAAACGGTAGTATTTGGGAGCTCCAATTCTGTTGGGGGAGTATGGCAGCATCGACAAGGATTCAGACACCAGTGTCCGAGTATGGATTTTTCGACTTCATTTCTTATGATTAACTTGATTCAATGGATGATCATTTTCGTACTTAGTTTTCTCCAATAGCTAAACACAAAACCGACCAAGCAACCAATATCGGTTACATACATTATCAAATTTAAGCGGGTTAACTAGGAAGTGAATGCCACGGGATGTTTATGTCGTATATGATGTGAATTTGAACCACTTTTAAGCCATTCCTGTGATTTTTTTATGCATAATGATACGTTGTTGAATTGACAACTAAGCTGAAGTTGTGCAACTCATGCAAGACTCCTGGAGTAGTTCGTACCATCCAAGATTTAAAATGAATGTGTGTCTTGCCGGATCCCGGGCGAGGTGATAAGTACACAGTAAGGGTTGGGTCGTCACCCCGTACTTAATTTTAAGAAATTCTTTGTGACGCGCCGGCCTGCCCGTGTCTGGTGCCAAATAATCAAGGGCCGCTACGTCGACGCCCGGATGTAGTGATGACAAATAGGATAGAAGGGTCCTCGCATGCACCGCGACGGGTGCGAGGGGTAAGGACGCTAGTCGATTCAACTAGGATTCGCTTAGGAAGCTGGAACGTGGGATCGCTATGTGAGAAGCTGACCGAGCTGGACGCTGTGGCGCGTAAGAGGAACGTGGATATCCTATGCGTTCAGGAGACTAAATGGCCGGGCGTGAAAGTTCGAGAAGTGGGCGGAACAGGCTCCAGGCTATATTTTTCGGGCGAAACTCGGAAGAAAAACGGGGTAGGAATCCTAATTCATAAGGACTTGGCAGAGAAAGTGGTAGAAGTGAAAAGGAAAGGCGATAGGGTCATCCTCGTGAGACTTTTTTTAGGAAAAGTGGCCATCAGCGTTATCAGTGCGTATGCACCCCATGAACGTACTACCAAGGATGAAAAGAAGAACTTCTGGAACTCCCTAGACGGAATGGTAAATAAGGTCGCAAAAACCGAAAAGTTATTCATTGGAGGAGACTTCAACGGACACGTTGGCTCAACGGTAGGGGATTCGATAGGGTACATGGTGGATTTGGGTTCGGCACCTTGAACCAAGGGGGGGAGGATTTTCTGATTTTTGCAGGGGCATATGATCTCTTCATCGCAAACACTATCTTTCCGAAGAGAAAATCGCATTTGATCACTTATAAAAGCCGATAGCACGAGACTCAAATCGACTATATCCTAGCTAGGAAGGATGATAGGCCGGAATGCTTCGATTGCAAGGTTTTACTAGGAGACGAAGTTGTGACCCAACATAAACTCTTAGTAGCGTACTTCTATATCAAGACTCGCTACCAGTGGAAGAGAACTGCTAACACACCAAGAACTAAGTGGTGGAACCTCAAGGAAGATACCACGCGGACATTCAAAGAAAAAGTGCTCTCGGAAGGTGTGCTCTACGAGGACGGTGTACCATATCAAATGTGGAAAGAAACTGCTGGCCGGATTCGACAGCTAGCAGTGGAAGTGTTGGGACAGGCAATAGGAAGTGGTAAGCGGGACCCAAAAGAATCCTGGTGTTGGTCAGAGGAAGTGCAACAAGCAATCAGACACAAGAAAGATTGTTTCCGGAAGCTCCAAGCAGTTGAAACTGATGAAAATCAACGGATTTACAAGATGGCGAAAAGTTGGGCGAAACGAGCGGTAAGTGTGGCAAAAGGTCGGGCTTTTGAGGATTTTTACCGTAAACTAGACACTAGAGAAGGAGAACAAGAAATATACAGGATTGCACGGTTGTGCGAACGGAAGACTCGTGACCTTGTACAGGTAAAATGTATTAAGGCTTCAGACGACCGAGTACTGGTGGAGGACGTAGAAATCAGGGCTCATTGGAAGGACTACTTCGACAACCTTTTCAATGAAGAAAGCGATACACCACCCTCCACCCTGGAGGGCGTTACCGAGAGTGTGGAATCGTTCGAGGAGGTAAAGGTGGGTAACATTTACGAGAGTGAAGTCAAGGAGGCATTGAAAGGGACCAAATTAGGGAAAGCCTTGGGCCCGGATGCCATCCCGATTGAGGTGTGGAAATGCCGGTAAGATGATGGGATAACTTGGTTGACCAAGTTATTCAATAACATCTTCCGGTCAAACCGAATGTCGGACGAGTGGCGTCGCAGCATGATCGTCCCGATATTTAAAAACAAGGGAGACATTCAGAATTGCTCTAACTACAGGGGAATCAAACTGATGAGTCATACACTAAAGCTGTGGAAATGCGTCATCAATCGGCGGTTACGAAGACAAACCAGCGTCTTACCAAACCAATTTGGTTTTATGCCGGGAAGATCGACCACGGAGGCGATTTTCCTGGTTAGACAACTTATGGAAAGATACAGGGAGCAAAAGCGGGACCTGCACATGGTCTTTATTGACCTGGAGAAGGCTTACGACAAAATACCACGTGAAGTAATGTGGTGGGATCTCGATCAGAAGAAGGTTTCACCGAAGTACATAAACTTAATCCAGGATATGTACGAGGGCGCAGTTACCGGTGTCCGGACGAGCGGCGGAGTATCAAGAGATTTCTCGATTAGGATAGGGCTACACCAGGGATCATCCTTGAGCCCATATATTTCGATTTAGTGCTAGATCAAGTTACAAGAGACATTCAAGGTGAGATCCCTTGGTGCATGCTATTTGCAGACGATGTGGCGCTTATCGGCGAATCAAAGGAAGATGTACAGGAAAAACTTGAATTGTGGCGCCACACTATAGAATCGAAGGGCTTCAAACTTAGTAGAACCAAAACCGAGTATTTTAAGTGCGATCTCAGCGACTCCGGGGCAGTTGAAGGGGACATTCTGCTGGATGGACAACCTGTACCAAGGAAAGAATCCTTTCGCTACCTGGGATCGTGGCTCCAAAGTGATGGGGGAATCGAGGAGGATATTCACCATCGAACTCAATCTGGCTGGGGGAAATGGCGCCTGGCTTCTGGCGTCTTCTGTGACCGCAAAGTCCCACTAAAGCTTAAAGGTAAGTTTTACAAAACAGCGATCAGGCCTGCCATGCTATATGGTGCGGAATGTTGGGCGACGAACAATCGGGACACTTTGAAGCTGAAGAGTACCAAGATGCGGATGCTGAGGTGGGAATGCGGACATACGAGGCATGACCGTATTAGGAATGAGTACATAAGGAAGAAACTTATGGTAGCGCCAATTTAAGGAGATGCTCGCCCAGCATCGACTGCGCTGGTTTGGGCATCTCCAGCGAAGACCGCCTGATGCTCCAGTGCGAGTAGGTCGCATTAGGCGCGCGGAAGGAAGGATGCAACACAGAGGCCGACCGAAGCTAACTTAGGATGAGTGCGTAAAGAGGGACATGAGCAATCGAAATCTTTCAACAGAGCAGGCGTTGGACAGACATACATGGAGGGCGGCGATACGCGTGGAAGATGTAGGTTTCAGGTACGAAGACTAACAAACCCCTTTTTCTGTATTTTTCGTCAATTTCTTGCCACTCAATCAGAGAACACGTAAAGGAAATCCTACAGATTGTGAAGGGGGAATCCCCTGTAGCTCTGCAGTTGGAAGGATTGTGAAGGGGAAACACCCCGTAGCTTCTGTAACAGGGACATGGTGTAAGCATATCCGCATTAATGGTCGAGAAATCGTAATCCCATAAAAACGGTGATTACTTACCATCTGGTCCATAAACAATCGCGGCGCGGGTAGCGTCAAGTATTTTGCTTGCCGTAGTGCAAGTTGTGCAAGGCTCTGACAGGACGGCGTAAAAACTATGTTATATTTTTATGAGATTTTCTCTAGTCGACCCGGTACTTGCTACTGGAAAAGACTTTGGATTTGGATTTGGAAAAAGGTCACTTATTTCATGAGTTGATATGCAGTCCCTTAAACTTAAGAGAATTGTGGCTTTCATATATGAGATCAGAGGTTGGAATTTGTTATATGTTTTATCTGTTTAAAATTTAAAAATCCATTCTCCTTCCCTAAATTTTCATGATTTATATGGGCTGATACCAGTCCATATATGACAAAAAAAATCATGACGATCCTGACCATTGGATTGATGGACTGGTATCAGCCCCTAATAGAACTGGTATCAGTCCATATAAATCTTGAAAATTTCTAACCACCAAAAAAAATAATCACATTAACATCGTAAGTTTGTTGTGTCCAAATTTATATCCGCCGGTGGTGGGCCTAAGAATTTGGTTCATTTCTAATTTCGTGGGAATAATAATGGTGGTCATGGATTTCCCATTAACTTTGAGATTTAATCTCTTTATATGCTTTCTACACTTATTTTTACTAGGCGTACGTTCTTCTTAAATCCCTGTTAACCTTAAACTCAAACTACTTACAAATATGTTTTTATGCTAATGATATTTTTAGTTATATATATTGAAAATGTCATATGGTAATACGGTTATCTTATTTGGTCATGCCTAACTATTTAAAAGGTTAAATAAATTAATCTTAAGTCAGTTTTATTCGTACTAAAAAAGAAGAAAGAAAAATAAAATAACAAACACTGAAATGTTCGTTATAATGAAAATCTATTTGTTAACAAAAGTCGGCTAAAACTACCGGTCTGATAAAAGATATGCCTAAAACCTATCATAAAACACTTTCGTTCTCTAAGGTATGTACTTTTCTTTTCCGCCTAACAATCGATATAAACCCATCAGATTTTACATGCTTTACTTTTCGGCTAAAAATCCTCGCCATTTAGAGCCAATAATACTTGAGAATTCCAATCTTCCTCCGAGGTGTATGAGCACAATCCTTACAGAACAACATTCCCTCAATTAACTTAACCAAGTAAAGGATCATCCTCATATTTAGTTTTCTCCAACATCTCAATAGAAAATTGATGGAACAACAGTTGACGAGGCATACACTATTGAATTCAAGTGAGTTAACTAGGAAGTGAATGCTATGGACTGACATATTTATAGCAAAATCACTTGAGCAAAATTGAAATATTATCAATAATGTATCATGTTCATTTGTTTTTTGGATATTCAATAATGCATTACATTCATGAACTTCGAATTAATTAACACTTTATTTTTGAATGATACATACTATAATGTAACTACCATGATTTAGCGAGGCTTGTTCCTATGGCATAATGAGTTTCCCCACTACATTGAACAAGCAAGTTTTGATAAAATACTAATCGTTGTTACACCCGTTCTAGATGTTTTACAGAGAAAAGTATGTATTGGTGCTGATAATTTTTTGGAATTCAGGACTCTTTTTTTTAAACGGGCCTAGATGTTACTTTTCAAACGACTCTTTTCTTTCTCTTTCCTCTCCCAAAATTTTCCTCCTCCATCCAAATGAATATTGTGTAATCGTTTCCTTGTGTTGATTCTTTAAGATAGATGGGGGGTTTGCGAAGAGGAGGAACTATGATTCAGATTAGTTAACCATTACTGAATCTGGGATGGATTCTGAAATCTGAATATCCTTACTATGATTTGATGATCAACTTCTTTTATGTATGTAGTGGGGGAAGTGGGAACATGATACTAGGACCCAACTCACTTGACTGTTTCAGTTGTCTCTTATACTGAGTTTATAGCCGTTGGATTGTACACTTTTTTTTTGTTCATGTGTATATGGTTTGGTTTTATGACATCATTTTCTTGTGATTGTACCCTGTGTCCTATGCTCTCAATAAAATTTGAGCGTACACTTTTTAAAAAAGAATATGTAAGAACTCCGGGAGTCACGAACCATTGGAATGATTGATTATTTTTTTTTGAAAATCCGTTGACGAAGAAGTCTTGAAACATCCTACTCAAAAATAAATAAATCACATTAACATCTTAAGTTTTCCGTATGTGTGGGTGCTTCGTTGATGAACTTTGTTCGTTCCTTGAAAGTTTTTAGGGAACATAAAATTTCCTTCTTAGAAAGCAATAAGAGCCTTTACAATTACACAGTTGCCAACCCAACTTAGGATTTCCCGAGTTGTTCAAGTTCACTACATGATTTTGAATGAACTGAAAAATTAACTAAAGTACAAAACGGTTTTAATCTACAAGTATATATCTCTGAAACTTAAAGGTGACAGTTTCATATCAGAGTAATCACCCTATTAAACGTTGAATAATTGACGTCGGGATTTGGAGAATCACTACCCATACCAATTGTTGACATTAAGACTCGGTGATATTTAAGAATTTCAAGTATGTTGGGAGAGTATGTTCTTATGGATCGACTAGGCTTCAGATTGCTTGAATGAATAAAGGATCATTCCAATACTTGGTTTTCTCCAATATCTCGGCAAGAAATTGATGAACCAACCGTTAACGTTTACATACATTATCGAATTCAAGTGGGTTAACTAAGAAGTGAATATTATGCAGCGTAACACATATTTATAGCAAACTAACTAGAGAAAAATTGAAACATTATTAATAAATGCAATACATTCATGAACTTTGGGTTAGTTGACACATTATAATTGAATGATATGTTACTTTCATTCCAGAAAAATTTGATCAACTTCCTTTATCTAGTAGTGTGTACTTAGTGGGGGAAGTGGGAACTGATTGTATTATTTAACAGATTGAATTACAAGTTCTTGAAGAACTGTTTTAATGGAGTTTACAAAACTCTCTGCAATTACTCTCAGTGATTGTCTTGATAATTTTACAGTCAGAAAGGTAAAGTTATTTATTACAAATAATAGAAAGCAACTGTCAGGTGGCGTGAAGCAGGAACCAATCAGAAGATGACAGCAGAGACAGATGACAGCAGGCAGGTAAAGGCCGGCAGTAGAAAAGACACGTAAGCAGTGTAACAGAAGTGTTACTGAGACAGTGTGTTATTACCCCCCCTCAAGTTGTATTGGGCTGTAGAAAGCACTTGCAACTTGTCTCTAAGATAACCAAATCTTGGTGCAGAAAAACCCTTAGTGAAAATGTCAACAAGTAAATCAAGAGTGCAAATATAAGATACTTATATAGCTTTAGATTGTACCAGTTCCCTGACAAAATGAAAATCAACTACCATATGTTTCATTATAGTGTAAAAGACTGGATTGGAAGAGAAAGAAATGGCACTCAGATTATCACAATGCAATGCAGGTGCAAAGGGAATAAAAATATGGAGATCTTTCAGTAACTGACAAATCCAACTCAATTCAGCTGTAGAATGAGCTAAGCTTCTGTATTATGCCCCAGTGGAAGACCTAGCAACAATACTCTGCTTCTTGCTGGACCAGGAGATGGGGCTAGATCCAAAGAAAATACAAAAACCACCACTTTTTCTCCTAGAGTCAGGATCTCCATCCCAGTCAGCATCACTAAACCCATGAACATCAAAAAGACCCTTGGAGAATAACACACCATAGTCAAGAGTGCCCTTAACATATCTTAAGATCCTCTTAGCTACTATAAAATGATCAGTAGTGTGATGTTGCATGTGCTGACATACCTGGTTCACTGCATAACTGATTTCTGGTCTTGTCCAAGTCAAGTATTGTAAAGCACCAACTAATGACCTATAATGTGTAGGATCAGCTAATAGAGTACCTGAATTAACAGTAAGTTTACATCTGACTGGCACAGGAGAGGAGCATGTCTTGGCACCAGTCATATCAAATTTGTCCAGCAAGTCAATGGTATATTTGGTTTGAGAAAGAAATAAGCCATTGGAGTTTCTCTTTACTTCAAGGCCAAGAAAATAGTGAACACTACCAAGATCCTTGACTGGAAAATGAGTACCAAGAGCTGCTATATGATAGACGCATTTATGTGTCTATTTTCATCTCTATTGTGTATATTGTTAGTACATTTTTGTACTTATTTTGGTATTTTATCTCTTTGTAGGTGTTTTTGGAGAAATAAGCTTTTGCGGCGAAATTGGCTCGAAAAGTTGATAAATGCAACCAAAGGGACGAGTGTTATGCGGACTCCAGCAACGGATAAGGGGTAACCTTTCCCCTTCACGTTCAAATTATGAATTTGGGCGGGAAAATATAAACACATTCCTGGCAGTTTTGGTGATCGTGATTTGGAGGAGTTTTAGGTCGACTAAACCTCTGATTTTCATAGGGTAGACTCCTTATGGGTCTCGGAATCTAACATGGGTGTTGAAATCGATTAAACTGGGCTCAATCGACGGATTTTTATCTCAATAGAAAAATATGGAAAGTCACGTGTGTGACCGATTTTAGGAAATTTTAGAG
>JAJJMB010003142.1:1077681-1210949 GCA_023531105.1 Papaver atlanticum | reverse complement strand
GTATACAGCAATTGGAATTTCGCATCAGGGTACTTCCTCCCGTAATCAATAAGTATGCCAACCAAGGAGGTTCTTTAGTGCATTCCAAGGTTCTGCGTAGATAGCTAGGGTCTGGAATAAAGGTTTTGTGGGTATATCTCTAGTAAACCCTCCCGAGACTATGACTCGGCCACTAGGGCCACCTAGGGGTTTAAAGGCTTGTTGCACATGCTAAGTGCAATCGACGATGCCTGCAACAGTGAGTTAGGATTTTATTTTGTAGTTTTGATTTGCTCGGGACTAGCAAATAATAAGTTTAGGGGTATTTGATAGACGTATTTATGTGTCTATTTTCATCTCTATTGTGTATATTGTTAGTACCCATTTTTGTACTTATTTTGGTATTTTATCTCTTTGTAGGTGTTTTTGGAGAAATAAGTTTTTGCGACGAAATTGGCTCGAAAAGTTGATAAATGCAACCCAAGGGACGAGTGTTATGCGGACTCCAGCAACGGATAAGGGGTAACCTTTCCCCTTCACGTTCAAATTCTGAATTTGGGCGGAAAATATAAACACATTCCTGGCAGTTTTGGTGATCATGATTTTGAGGAGTTTGAGGTCGACTAAACCTCTGATTTTCATAGGGTAGACTCCTTATGGGTCTAGGAATCTAACATGGGTGTTGAAATCGATTAAACTGGGTTCAATCGACGGATTTTTATCTCAACAGCAAAATATGGAAAGTCACGTGTGTGACCGATTTTAGGAAATTTTAGAGAGATTAAAGTGCTATAAACCTTCCCAAAGATTGGTATCTATCTAAGGAAGAGTTTAGAATCAAAAGGAAAGCTCAGAAACGCGTAGAAATTCTAAAACAAGAAATTGTCGCAACTTTGCCGTGAAGAGAAAGGAAGAGATTTTGGAAGATTTTGGAGAGATTTAATCGCTCTTTTTGATATAAATAGATTGGTTGGGTCATATAGAAGGGGTGTCGAAAGTTTGGGGACTGGAGGAGGGCTGAGGAGTGAGAAATCAAGACGAACAACAAGCTTCCTACTGCTGTTTTCTGCTGGTGCAAGGAAGAAGGAGACGAAGAACATTGACCCACATGGAACAGTCGCAAATAAGTATCGTTCTTCAACAGCAGAAAACAGTTATCGTTTATAAACAACACTTCATTGTAACGGTGATTTCTGTAACGCCAGAAAAGCGTTGCAGATTCGCTGTATTATTATTTTCCTTCAATAAAAACACCTTTTGAGCCATGTTTCTATCTTTTGAGCATGTTTTCACCATGAGGAGCTAAACCCCAACACTGGGATGACGGAGGAAGCCCTATTTCACGCATGTGGTAATTCTAATAATTCTTTTATGACTATTTGCATTGATTTTTAATTGATTTATGATTTTTATTGAATGGGTGTGATATTGTTTGATGATGTATGCTTGGTCAATGTATTTTTGATACATCATGCTTTTGATTTACAATCATTGCTTTTCAAAAATCTACTTTTGGCAAAGAATAAGAGTCCATATTTTTAATATTTGAGCTATAATTGATTGGAATTATTATTTGAATCACATGAATGGAATTTGGTGGAATCCTGAGTCTCAGTGCTTTTTATAATATTGACCAAAACATTATTTTTATTTTTCTAGTTTTCTTAATTAAGTCTAAAAATTATTCTTCACAAGTCCGAGTTGAACGAACTTTAGTTACCACTTTAAAATTACATCACTATAACAGAAGAGCAATAAGTCTTTGTATTACCAGTAATGAGTATGTCATCAACATACAACAGAATAATAGTAAGTCTGGAGCCAATCTTATGCACAAATAAAGAAGTATCTGCAGTAGAAGTGTGAAAGCCATAAGAGAGAAGAACATCCATTAGTTTTTGATACCAAACCATTGGAGCCTGCTTAAGTCCATACAATACTTATGAAGTTTGCACACATAATCAGGTTTAGAAGTATCCGCAAAACCAGGAGGCTGAGTCATGTACACATCTTCAGTTAAGTCACCATGAAGGAAAGCATTACTAACATCTACTTGAGAGATAAACCAATCAAAATGAACAACAAGAGCAAAAACAAGCGTGATAGTAGTTGGTTTAACAATAGGTCTAAAAGTCTCAGTGTAGTCAAGTCCTTCCTTTTGATGAAAGCCTTTGGCAACAAGTCTAGACTTAAACCTTGCAATGGTGCCATCGGGATTTTGTTTGATCTTATAAACCCATTTGCATCCTACCAAATTTTGTGAGGGATGTGGAGGAACTATAGAATAAGTACCTGCATCTTTGAGAGAAGTATGTTCCTCAAACATAGAATACTGCCAAACTGGACTCTTCTTGGCTTGAGTGAAGCAAGTTGGTGCAGTGGGTGAAATCTTGTCAGTCATTGCAGCAGATAATGCATGTTTAGAAGAATACACCTTGGGCTTAAAAATACAATTTTTACCTCTTGTAACCATGTGATGAGAATTATCTGTTGGTAAAGAAGAAGATTAAATAGGAGAAACACTAACAACTGAAGGAATAATATCTAAAATAACATGTGGACCCTGTAATTGAGATACTTCAGAAACATTAACATTAATGCCAGTAGGTAAACTAGGAGCTGACGCAGTTGCAGTAGTAGTTGAGGAAGTATCAGTTGAAGTTAAAGTAGAAGTAGAGATAGAATTAAAGTAGGCTTCAAAGGAAATATGGATTCTTTAAATACAACATGTCTAGACACTTATATTCTGCTTGAGGTAATATCTAAGCACTTGTAGCCTTTATGTTGTTGACTGTACCAATAAAAATGCAAGCTATATGCTCCTTGGATCAAGTTTAGAAGAAGTATATGGTCTCAGCCAAGGATAACATAAGCAACCAAAAGACTTAAGAAAGGTATAATCTAGTTTGTGATGAAAAAGAACCTCTTATGGAGTTTTATTGCCAATAGCTCTTATAGGTAATCTATGAAAGGTAAAATTGGCAGTATGAAAGGCTTCAACCCAAAATGAATTTGATAAACCAAATTATAGTAATAATGTTCTGCCAACATCTACAAAGTGTATATGGTTAGACTCTGCAACACCATCTTGTTCAGGTGTGTGTGGACTTGATATTTCATGAACTACACCATTAGTCCTAAGAAAAGTAGACAAATCTGTATGCAGAAATTCACCACCTCCATCAGTTCTGATTGTGCCAACATTAGTATGAAGAATGTTTTCAACTTGAGCCATAAAATGAAGAAAAACTTTCTTGAAATCTGATTTTTCATAAAGAGGAAATATCCAACAATATTTAGAGAAGTCATCTATAATGTTGACATAATACCTATATCCTGAATTAGATTTCACATGACTAGGACCCCAGAGATCTAAGTGTAAAAGGTTTAGAGGCTTTATCCTACAATGAAAAGATTCAACGAAGGGTAATTTGTGACTTCTACCTACACTACATTCATGACAGAACAAGGGAGTTCTGATTACATCATTTAGAGCTAAGCTCCTGCAAACATGTTGTAAAGTTTAGAATGAAGGATGGACAAATGTTCTGTGCCAGATATCAGAAGAGGTTTAAGATGTCACACCAACAAGAGATTTAGGTGATTGTTCATGAAGAAATTGTAGAGGATAAAGACTATTAAGATGAGGGCCTTGTAAAAGTGTCTTCCCAGTCGATAAGTCCTTCACAATGAAACCATTAGAGTCAAATGTAATGGAGCAGTTATTGTTTGAAATAAACTTGTGAACAGACAACAAGTTTTGTGAAGCCTTTGGCACAAGAAGAACATTTGACAACCTAAAAGTATGATTAGGTGTAGATTTGAAGAAAAAAACAGTATTAGTAATCTTCATACCTTCTCCATTGGCAGTTTGAATTTCTTCATCTCCATTATATGCAGAACCAAATTGAATTTCAGAATCATCAGGAGTTATGTGATTATTGGCACCATTATCAGCATACCATGGGTTTTCTCCAAGAATGTTAGTAGTGGCTAACATAACACTCATATTTTGAGGAGTTTGGACATTTTGATAGACAAAATTAAGTTTGTGCCTACAAGCTAGAGCTGTGTGACCAGTTTTATTGCAAATTTGACAAATAACAGTATCTAGACCAGTAGGTGGAAATGGATTTAATAGTGGTGTAGGATTTGGTGATGGTGGTGGTGGTTGAGAATGAAAAGAAAATGGAGTTGAGGTAGATGATCTAACAGGTAGCTGAAAATTGCTTCTAAAAGAAGGATTATAGGAATGGAATTATTACATCTACCGCGACTTCTATAAGATGAAGAATAAGAAGGAAAATGTGAAGAAGTAGACCTCTGCTGGGCCAAATATGCCTGTTGAGATTGAAAAGAAACAAAGGCTTTACTTTTTGCTTCAGTTAGGAGAGATTTGGATCTTTCATTGACAACAACCTCTTCACTGAGCAATAAATTGTGAAGTTCATCAAAGGACACTGGTGGATTGTGTACACGAATCGAAGTGCTAAAAGCATTGTAACCATTCCCAATATTATTCAATATCAAGACTACTAATTTATCATAAGACACAGCAGATCCTGCAGCAGAAAGTTGATCTGACAATTTCTTGATATCCCCTAAAAATTGAGTAATTGTTCCAGATCCAAGCTTCAACGATTGAAATTTGGTGCGTAATTGAATAGAGTGAGTTGTTGACGTTCTTGCAAATGATTGAATCGATACTAAGCCAGAGAACTCTAGAAGAATCAGCACCAACAACATAAAGAATAACATCATCTGATATGATTGACTGGATCCACAAGATCAAAGTATTATCATTATCAATCCAAGCATTATAATTTGGATTTACATTACCTTGTTCTAGATCTTCTTGCGTAAGACCGAGAACCTTGTTGTTGATGGTTGTTTTTAGTTAAGGGCTAAAATTGTAAAACCATGTATTTAATGCGTCGTCTGCAAAAGGACTGAGCCATTTAAAAGTAATGAGCGTCGGGCCTCTCTACTCACACATGTATTGAGCAATTCAGTATATTTATTCAGAATGGTGCATGTAGCAACAATCCCAAACATTCTGTAAAACTCTCGCCTGCATTACTCATTAGTGTATGGTTTATTGAGTATTTTACTATGCTATGTTCCCCAGCTGAACCCTTAGTATTGGTATAACATGACAATTAGTGTTTACTCGCAGCTTAGTAGCATGAATTTCCCGAAGTATCCAAATTAAGGTCTGCATGAAAATGCTCAATCAGAAGACGCACTAACTGCCCTCTGAGAATAAAAAGAATTTTGTGTAAACACACAGAATTTGTTAAATTTGCTCAATTTTTTGATAACTCACAAGATTCAAGTTTTCGTCCTAATTAATTTGCAAACATTAGGTCTTTTGCGCCTTGTGCAAATATCTCGAACCCTATTGGTCGAGGACAAACCTAGGTAAACTAGGAAACTGATCCAACACGCAGCTAGTGGGAGCAAAGTCCTACCATAAAACAAAAAACAGAAGAGGAAATGTGGCAAATAGGAGAAATGACGAAAGAGGCGCGGCCACGCCACATAGCCGGCCAATTCGCTCCAATGGGCACCGCCTGTGGCCGTTGGCCACGATCCATCTTTCTCTTTCCGTCCCCTTCTCCCATCAACCAAACAAATCGCTCAAAACCCTCCACACACACTTTTAATAAAGATTGGAAGTTGGTGGGTCGATGCGCCTAATTCCATTAGGAATCTAATCTAGACGGCCCAAGCCAGTCTCCAAGAAACAATCACGGCCGTAAGATTTTGCCACTTGATTTATTAAGATTAGCCTCTCCCCAACGCGCCCAAATAGGAATCGCCATGCCACCACAAACAGTGTGCCACCATCGTTGCTGCATTCTGCGCCCAAGTATTGTGATCGTCTATAAACCATCCCAAACCACGCCTGGTAATCATCATAGGTGCCATGCCAATTGGCTAGCCAACCTGCCAAATCATGCCAGTATGCCAATTGGTAGGCTATGCCATTCCGCGGCAGCAATATGCCAATGGATTTGGTCAAACCAAAGGGAAACCCTATTTTTCTAGTCATGGCCAAATTATGCCACTCTGGGCCCACAACATGCCACAAGCCATGTGGGACCCAGGAGACCCTAAAGAATGGCGCCCGCGCCATATTATGATTACCCATGATCATCCATGGACATGCCCACGTTATGGCCTTGCCATGGTATCTTTGATCAAAACAGCCAAGGCAGTATTTGCCAAGATGTCGTCGTGCCGCGCCACCTAGTCGCGCGCGCCACTTAGGGTTTTTCTATGCCAAACCCTAATTTGGCCAGGGCCATTATGCCGCCTCATGCCAAATAGCATCACCTAGACATTAAGTTCGATGTGGCAACTAGAGCTAATATCATTAAGCCATATTTGGATCCAACACCAATATGCCAAGATGTAGCAGGCGCCACTTTGTTCGCTACGCCATTGGCAGGCGCCACCTTGCCACTACGACATTGGCAGGCATCACCTCGCCACTTAGCCATTAACAGGCGCCACATTGCCATTGTGCCACTAACAGGTGCCACATTGCCACTATGCCACTGTGCAGGCGCCACTATGCCATTATGCTGCCTAGCTTGCGTGCGATTGGTCAGAATAACTAGGGCTTGCTGTTGATGGTGGATTTTCGACAAAGGTCAAAATCGTAAAATCATGATACTGCATGTTTCTGACCCGGCTTCAGGAACGCATGTGACGATTCATATTTTACGATCCGTGAACCGTTTTAAGATCTCTGATCGAGTTCCTCTCAGAGCCATGATGAATATGTTTCTCGAAAGGCCTCCCATTAGCCGAGCGTTCGATGCTACACATTTCATCGTGACCTCTATGTAGAATAACATGATTGGGTGGTCCTCCTACATAATTGTTTGTTGAGAGGGATTAACGCCTTCAGGACGTCGGCGATACTCGCTGTTCCCTGACTACATAGAGAGACCCACCTCTACATAGAAGAACGATTGGGCGGTTCTCTTGACATAATTGTTTGTCGGAGGGATTAACGCCTTCAGGACGTCGGCGACACTCATTGTTCTCTGACTATGTAGAGAGACCGTGTATAGATTCAGGCGGCTCTCCTACATAATTGTTTGTTGAGAGAGCTAAACGCCTTCAGGACACCAACGCTGCAGGTTATTCCCTGACTATACACTTTTCAGAATGAGTATGATGCTTCAACTATCTCATATCTCGATTCTACAATAGATTAATTCTACCATGACATTCGCCACTGAATTCCTAGAAAATAATCTATCATATCTCATTACTCCGTTCCATGGCTATCCTCGGATGATTCCATGGATTAGTAATAGATAACCATCTTATCTCATTACTCTGTTCCTTGAATTCCCATGTTGGATTCATGGATTAGTAATAGATACACAATTCATTTATTACTCTGTTTCATGAGTCATTCTCCGCTGAATTTCATGAATTATTAATAAATATCCAACAATCGGGCATCTGGACTATCACCAAGTAAGCCCCAATAAAATGGTGCAATTGTACTCAACAATGATGCACGTACGAGCACCCAAATGCACGAACGGGCATTCGAAAATATGGACAAACAAGGAATCCTACACAAAATAGGAGAGAGAAAATAATAATAATAAATAGAAAATAGGCGCCTAGGGACCGGACCCACTTGCTGGTCGGCCATGCCGCCGTGGCCGGTTCCCCACGCCCTCTTCCTTCATTTTTCTTATTTTATTTATTTTCATGAACTCATGAAAACTCCTTCATTCAAGCAACTTTCATTGTTTGAGCAAAACTCACGGTTTCTCCATATTTTCACGGTTTTATGAAAAATAATAAAAATAGGGAAGGTGTCGTGGGACCAGGTTACCTAGCCGTCCGGCCATGCCCTAGCCGTGGCCGGTCCCACACCTTGTAATCCTTGTTTTCATAATTATTTATTTCCCTCATCTCATGAAACTCCTCCGTTTGAGCAAAAATCATGGTTTCTTCATATTTTCTCAAATATTGGTCAAACCATGAAAAAAGCCAAAAAGTCAATTGGTCTCATGACCGACTAGGCTTTTCACGAAAATATTAAAATATTATTATTATTTTAATATTCTAAAAATATTGATGAAACGAGCAAAGTCCTACTTGCCCATTCGAGCAAAACCAAGGATTTCAGTCAAAGATAAAACTCTCCTGAAATCCAAAATATTGCTCAAACGCGCATCAGAAAATACCGAAACTCTCAGAACTGAGACACGGACATTATGGTGACACGGGCATGCTTCCTTAACAAACTAAGGCCATCCCTAAGGCTTGCAAGGAGCCGGTCCCACACACTCCTATAATTTTGACATAATTTGCTCAATTGCTTATATTGGGTCCAAACTCTTTCCAACCAACTTGGAATTTGCTCAAACAACCATCAGCTGGTCCCACGACCCCCAAGGGACGGTTTCATTCCCTCTTGGTCGGTCCCTCACTTCTCCATAAATTAGGTTTTATTACCTAATGCTCAAACGAGCACTATTTTAATAAATGATGAAACCGACATTTAATCATCATTCTTTCACCAACCGGTCACTCTGGTACATGATCACTCGAGAACTTTGACACCACATGGTCTTCCATCATCCCATGTGGTTGGTCCCTCCTTCACTTAGTGACCTATTTTCGGTAATTCATCAATTGACGAACAATTGATCAAAAATTAGGGTTTCAAACTGAAATGCTCTACAAATCATGATTTTGAGCAAGTTTAAACACTAATAATTTTATGTTGATCCAGCAATCAACATCTTAATTAATTATATAATATTCGGTCCAGTTACCAATATTTTAATTAATATTTTATTTGATCACGCTACCAATAATTCAACAAACGAGAAATATTTGCTCAATTCGTCAATATTGGTTCAACCATCAATATCCAACAATTCATCACACGAGCAACATTTGTTCAGATCAATATTCATCATGTTGATCCAATTATCAACATTTATTCAAGAACCATACTTCTCAGACATGTTCAATCCAGGAATCACTGAGCATTCGTCAATCATGCTCAATTCAACAAAACTTAGACTCACTATCTAAAAGTCAACAACTGACCTAATACACGTGTGCCTTGCAGACTCCACATTCATGAGACATCAATCACGTCACATAGGGGGATATCAATTAGGGTTTTGGTCTGGTGGCCTATGGCACGTGTGTTCATCCACGACGAGAAATGTGAGTAAGTCGTGCAAACGGTTGAAGGAGTTAGCAAAGTAGTGGATGCACGATCAGTCAAGTCTCCACACGACATGGAACTGACTTTACCACGATCTCCCATTTTCCCACTCTTTCACTCCAGAAACCGTCACACTTACTGGGATCAAGGTGTTCACTATTCTGAAAATATAAAATAAGTCTCTGAATCCATGATTGAAAAGAAGACACAGGAAATCCACGAGATATTGAATAGACAATTCATCGTCTAACCAAGAATCATCATGTGAGCAACACTCTCTCAATCATTCGAAACTTTTTACACAAACTTGAAGAAGCCTTCAACACATCCACAATCCTTGATCATCATTGATCTACAATTCTCAGCTTCCCTCCTACAGATCAACCCATTTCCCTCTTTGTGACCGAATTGACTCTGGAACGTCCATTGACTTGGTTTAGGCCGGAGTCCTACAGATTGATCTATCGAACTCAAAGCACTCCCGTGCAGTGCATCTGTGTGAGGTTAGGCAGTTTGCTCGGTTGAGGAGTCTCGTCCGATCGGTCGTATCTTCACTTTCCTAAAAAACCAGCAAATCGTTTTTCCTCATCAACACTTGCGCATTAGACCCACTTAGTAACTTGTTGCACATTTTTCCACGAAACACTCGAGACATCAAACATGTCACAAACTGGGGGATACTCATCAGAGTATTGGTATGGCGGTTTACAGCATGCGGCGTGCAATGCGCCCATTACAAGAAAGTGTCGGGAAAGAGCGGACGGTTAGATAGAAGTAAGAGGATAGTGTGTGTAAGGCTGACCAGTTTCCCCTCACAATGGGAACGTGATGGTAAACCGCTTCTACACAACCCCACTTCTCCACTACTTAATTGTCTCCACTTCCTACGAGATCAAGGGTGCTCAATGACTTGTATAAATAGGTTTTCAACCTATTTCAACCAACAACAGAATTTTGGTTATCAACAAGTATCCATAAAAATACCAAGAACTGATAGCTTACATTCCGTATGCCAGTTCCATATTCTGATACAAGTAATAAAACAACCACACCCTCAAAATTCAATATTATGATCTCAACACCTTCTTCGCTTCCCTCCATAAGATCAACCCTACTCCTTCACTTTGTGACCGAAGCAAGTCTGGAACGGCTATTTTTTGGTTTAGGTCGGAATTGTACAGATTGATCTCACGAATCTAAAGTACTCCCGTGCAGTGCATTTGTTTAAGGTTTGGATTCGTTTCTCGGTGGCACACCCTAATTTACCATTTCTAGCAGAATCAGTTTTTACCCCAAAACAACTGGCGACCACAGTGGGAGATTAATCTCTCGGTTGCAAGATCAATTTTCAAATTCATTTCAATCTTCCCAATTTCAAGATGGTGGATCTTAGGTCTGGATCAGCAACAAATCCCGATGCAACTGGCGCCGACAATATCCATGGCGTCAACATCCTTGCTAGTGACACCAATGTACTACCTACCAGCACAATCAACACACGTGGCATTACATCATTTACCGCCAACACCAGCGGCGCAGGAAATATTCCTTCCGGCGTCACACCTCATATCACTAGAGCCAGAGCTGCTGCTGCCACTCCAAATGTTTCTTCGAGCATAACACCCCCAATTGTTACTAGAACCGCTGCCACCCCTCCATCAGGGTGAGAGACCGGAGGAGCCAGAGGAAACCAACCCCCTATTACCATTGTTGATTTGATGGGGAGACAAGAAGTTCTCGCTAAAGCTCAGACAGACATGGCCACAACTCAAAAGGAGGTACTCACTTTCCTCAAGACACTGACGGAGCGGCTACCTCAAGAATCACGTCAACCCAAAATGGAGCCGATAAGGAGTACTTTTAATACTCTCAGCGCAGGCACCTCAGCAGGGCGCGTCTTTATAGATGAAGAGGCTCGTTTTGCTCTTGAACGCCCATTGGAAAGGAACCAGCCATCCAATTTCATCACGCGTGAAGATCTGGAGCGACTCCTTCAAAATCGAAGCAAAGAAAGCCCGGTAGACCTGCACCAACATCAACCTCCTTATCCTCATGATGTGCAAAGAGTTCCTCTCTCGAGAGGATACTCTTCTCCTAAATTCTCCCTTTATGATGGTAGTGGCAATGCTCGTGAACACATCTCTTACTTTCTGAAATCTTTAGAAGAGCACGAATATAATCATGTCCTCCGCCGCAAAGAATTTTCAAAGTCACTTACCGGAAGAGCATACACCTGGTACAAGAACATTGCGCCAAACAACATATCCAACTGGTGTGAGATGGTGACCGCTTTCTACAAGAAATATTTCTTCGTGTCGGAGCAAATCACCTTTTCAGACCTAGGAAGAATGTTTCAATGAAACAATGAACATCCAAATGATTATGTCAAGAGATACAGAATTCAAGCACTGGATTGTCATGACCCAAATATGACTGAACAACAGTTGGTGGAGTCATGCATTAACGGTATGGTTCCTATTTATCGCGCTTTACTGGAAAACCTGCGCTTCCAGACATTTTATGAACTCCATGAAGCTGCAAAACGGTCGGCTACTACGACACCAGCACTTTTGGAAAGAACCAGACCATCCAAGAGTGAAGATGCACGAGAGACTCGAAGGAACATGCGTCTCATTAACAAACAGTATAATACCGTCCTCTTTGTAAGCGTGGTGAGTGAAGGAGGAAAAAGGAAGGCTCCAGCGGCGGAACAACAAACCAAACGTGCAAAACCAGCGCATTAGACGGCTCCGCTCCGGAAAGGCGCAGCCAAGACTCATGCACAACAACAAGAAACCGGAGATGCTTCTCCAAACTTTCCGTTCCCGATTGAGGAAGTAATTGAACTTCTGAAAGCGTGGATTCAAGATGATGCCATCAAACTACCTACCGTCAGACGCTCGCCAACTGAGGAAGAAATGGCAAATCCTAAGTATTGTCGTTACCACAGATTCGTCAATCACCCAACTAATGAGTGCAACAAATTGAAACGCATCTTCAAAGAGAAGGTGGATGCGGGAGAACTTCAACTAGGCACTGAAGGAGTTCACAGAGACCCTCTTCAAGTCAGAAGCTGCACACCTTCTGGGGACTCTGTTCACAAAGCCGTACCATCCATGATGGAGCGTGTATGCGAAATTCTTTACTTCTCCAAAGCACAGCGTCAAGATATATTTGCAGCTCTCAATCACATTGTATCGGGAAAGTGGCGGTTTTCAGTTGGAGAAGTCACTCCCAAGCCCCAACTTCCCTTAGAAGGTGCTATTGGAAAATGCAACTGGGGACTGCTGACCACTGCCCACCTGAAGAACATCGAGTTTGACAGCATGCTGATTGACGCGGCCTCTGACTTCAACGTTGTTACCGTCAAGACTCTGAGAGCTGCAGGGATTTCAAAGCAGGAAGCTGTTCATTGCCCGACTGTGATTAGAAGCGCAGAAGGAGAATACAAAAATGCTTACGGGTACATTAATCTCGAAATCAAGATAGGAGATGCTCTAACACGCAGCAAGTTTCATAATATTAAGGAATGCCCGAATTATGATATAATCCTGTGCGTTCATGGGAGCATGACAACAAAGCAAAGCTAGGAGTGCATCCTTTGCCATTGTGTATACCTGAAAGGATTTCCAACGAGCCATCCAACCCCGAAGATTATTTGTTGCCGTATCAACAACTTGCTAATGTGACTCAACTACCTGGAGAGAGCCCGTCGACGTACATTCGAAGATTCCGAACCCAAGTAAGTCTTATTGAACAACCCTTTTTGCAACCAGTCACTCCTGTTTCCACCAAGGCTTGGGGACTCGATCTGATTATCAACCCGGCCGTCACTAGGAGATGTGAATGGGATGCCGGTCCTTTCAAATGTTTTATCCAGAGCTTAGAAGCTGTCACGGTTAAGGATGAGAAATCTAAGAAAATAATGGCGTAACTCCCAAACCCATTCCAAGTTGGAGATATGGTAGTGAGAGTTGCTGCCCGACCTGCTCCGACTGATTCCGCATAAGGGAAAGGAGAGCCATACCTAGTAGCAGAAGTTATTTTGGGAGGTTACTGCAAAATCATTAATGCAGACAAGCTAGAAGGCGTAGTAATGCACGCCCGGTGGCTCAAACCCTTCAACACCTGAGATGTCGTACCCTTTCCCCAAAAATTCCTTTTAGTATTTCCTTTAGCAATTTCCCTTTCCATGCAATATTTGTAATTCCTCCAAAATGATTGCACTGCTTGCATTCATAATTAGGGTTTCAGTTTATCAGTCAATTGAAGCGTTATTTCTTTTCAGAAAATTACTCTTGAATCATTTCAAAACCAAACATCTCGAATAAACTCAAATCCCTCAAGAGCAATTACCTACTAGCTCAAAACCATAAATCACAGAGGAATAATCTCTTATTCCAAAACATACCCGAGAAAAGAATGTACAAGGAAAACGGGAAAGACGAGATATTCAAGGGAAAATTCGCCAGCATCAGTACTTCATGTCCCGAAGAGCAACCTGCTTCAAGTCCAACCCCCAAGACGCATTCCTTTTGAATTTGGAAGCAGCACACAACCACATCTTCAGAGACGGCGTCCAAACTCATACATACCTAGATGGCGCGCCACAAATCTTCATGGAGCGTGTAATTTGTATGGGAAAATCAGACAGAAGGTTGGTCGAATCCTTAACCATTATTGTTATTTCCCCTATCTTAAGTCGCAAATTGCCTGCGTTGTGGAGATACTATTGTGGAAGCGGTATCCTTTCCACAGGGAGAAAACATGGCTTGCAGAGCACTATTGGCACGCCAATTCCCATCTATCGTGGATCTTAGAATCCCAAGATATTACGAGATATTTTATGAGGATTTGGATTTCTCGGTTTAGGGTTCCATTCATTCATTCGATTGGAAATATAAAATTATCAAAACAACAAGGATAAAAGAATGTTATTTGATGAAGACCTGGCTCCATTCATATAAACAAAATCATTAAAATATCAAAAGCGTCAATAAGCTACGAAAAGATGTTCTTATATGGAAAGAAAACATCAAAATGGGAAAGCTAGTTATCAACGTCAACGCCAAGGCTAATGGCGCCTCCACCGGAGTCTTCTCCACCAACCGCTGCGGTGCCTTCTCCAGTAGCCGTTTCAGCATCTCCTCAAGCGGCCACTTCAACATCTCTTCCAGCAACGGCTTCAATATCCTCTCCAGAAGCTATCTCGACCTCTTCCTTGGAAACCGCACCAACGTCATGTTCAGAAACTGCCCCAACAGCCTCAGCCTCTCGACCCTTCGTCGTTTCAGTCGAGCCACGAATCATTCAGCCCTAGCGCTCATTGGTTGAGAGGCTTCATCACATTGGGATGCTTTATCACGTCTCCATTTCTCCTCCATGTCAACCGAAGCCAAGAAAGCTTGAACACGCCCCCGAACGATGCGTAATTATGTGAGAGGCATACCTTGTATGACACGGCCAGCTTCACGAAACAGAGGACCAATTTTACCTAATACTTCTTCAAACACAGAAACCCTGGGTTTGTCAACTTCAAAGTTCTTATCCGTAGAATTAGAAGAAAAATCATCACCAGGAGTTCCCATCATAAACTGCAGAGAAGTATTATGCTTATATCAACAACTTACATGGTAAAAACAAAAGGAAATTACAAGGAGATATGAAGCTATACCTGGAAAGAAGATGAGCGCAACTCTTTGATGATCGGTATGAAGGAAGGTTCAAGTACCTCTTTTTATATTCCATATAATAAGATCCCGGAAAAGAAAGGACTCTCTACCTGTCGTGTATAAAGCCTAAGATACGGGATATTGATTTACCTGCTTGAAGACAACTGACGTGTGCCAGGAGGACTGCGCGCTTTGGTAATTCATTAAACGTGTCTCGTTCAAAGATCGAGCCGATCTATATTCTGGTAACGCCTGTCAACTTTGCTTCATAAGTTTTTTCTTCGTCTGTCACCATCTAGTGCTTACCCCGCAACAATGTCACTGTTACGTGCTAAGCAGGAGACTTAATGTTGATGGTGGTTTTTAGTTCAGGGCTAAAATTGTAAAACCATGCATTTAATACGCCGTCTGCAAAAGGACTGAGCCATTTAAAAGTAATGAGCGCCCGGGCCTCTCTACTCACACATGTATTGAGCAATTCAGTATATTTATTCAGAATGGTGCATGTAGCAACAATCCCAAATATTCTGTAAAACTCTCGCCTGCATTACTCATTAGTGTATGGTTTATTGAGTATTTTACTATGTTATGTTCCCCAGCTGAACCCTTAGTATTGGTATGACATGACAATTAGTGTTCACTCGCAGCTGAGTAGCATGAATTTCCTGAAGTATCAAAATTAAGGTATGCATGAAAACGCTTAATCAGAAGACGCGCTAACTGCTCTTTGAGAATAAAAAGAATTTGTGTCAACACACAGAATTTGTTAAATTTGCTCAATTTTGTGATAACTCACAAGATTCAAGTTTTCGGCCTAATTAATTTGCAAACATTAGGTCTTTTGCGCCTTGTGAAAATATCTCGAACCCTATTGGTCAAGGCCAAACCTAGGTAAACTAGGAAACTGATCCGACACGCAGCTAGTGGGAGCAAAGTCCTACCATAAAACAAAAAACAGAAGAGGAACTGTGGCAAATAGGAGAAATGACGAAAGAGGCGCGGCCACGCCACATAGCCGGCCAATTCGCTCCAATGGGCGCCGCCTGTGGCCGTTGGCCACGCTCCATCTTTCTCTTGCCGGCCCCATCTCCCATCAACCAATGAAATCGCTCAAAATCCGCCACACACACTTTTAATAAAGATTGGAAGTTGGTGGGTCGATGCGCCTAATTCCATTAGGAATCTAATCTAGACGGCCCAAGCCAGTCTCCAAAAAACAATCACGGCCGTAAGATTTGGCCACTTGATTTATTAAGATTAGCCGCTCCCCAACGCGCCCAAATAGGTATTGCCATGCCACCACAAACAGCGTGCCAACACCATTGCTGCATTCTGCCCCCAAGTATTGTGATCGTCTATAAACCATCCCAAACCGTGCCTGGTAATCATCACAGGTGCCATGCTAATTGGCTATCCAACCTGCCAAATCACGCCAGTATGCCAATTGGCAGGCCATGCCATTCCGCGGCAGCAATATTCCAATGGCTTTGGTCAAACCAAAGGGAAACCCTATTTTTCTAGTCATGGCCCAATTATGCCACTCTGGGCCCACAACATGCCACAAGCCATGTGGGACCTAGGAGACCTTAAAGAATGGCGCCCGCGCCATATTATGATTACACATGATCATCCATGGACATGCCCACGTTATGGCCTTGCCATGGTATCTTTGATCAAAACGGCCAAGGCAGTATTTGCTAAGATGCCGTCGTGCCGCGCCACCTAGTCGCGCGTGCCACTTAGGGTTTTGATATGCCAAACCCTAATTTGGCCAGGGCCATTACGCCGCCCTTTGCCAAATAGCATCACCTAGGCATAAAGTTCAATGTGGAAACTAGAGCTAATATCATTAAGCCATATTTGGATCCAACACCAATATGCCAAGATGTAGCAGGCGCCACTTTGACCGCTACGCCATTGGAAGACGCCACCCTGCCACTACGCCATTGGCAGGCATCACCTCGCCACTTAGCCATTAACAGGCGCCACATTTCCATTATGCCACTAACAGACGCCACATTGTCACTGTGCAGGCGCCACTATGCCATTATGCTTCCTAGCTTGCGTGCGTTTGGTCAGAATAACTAGGTCTTGCGCATTAGACCCACTCAGTAACTTGTTGCACATTTTTCCACGAAACACTCGAGACATCAAACATATCACAAACTGGGGGATACTCATCAGAGTATTGGTCTGGCGGTTTACAGCGTGCGGTGTGCAATGCGCCCATTACAAGAAAGTTTCGGGAAAGAGCGGACGGTTAGATAGAAGTAAGAGGATAGTGTGTGTAAGGCTGACCAGTTTCCCCTCACAATGGGAACGTGATGGTAAACCGCTTCTACACAACCCCACTTCTCCACTACTTAATTGTCTCCACTTCCTACGAGATCAAGGGTGCTCAATGACTTGTATAAATAGGTTTTCAACCTATTTCAACCAACAACGGAATTTTGGTTATCAACAAGTATCCAGAAAAATACCAAGAACTGATAGCTTGCATTCCGCAAGCCAGTTCCATATTCTGATACAAGTCATAAAACAACCACACCCTCAAAATTCAATATTTTGATCTCAACACCTTCTTCGCTTCCCTCCCTAAGATCAACCCTTCTCCTTCACTTTGTGACCGAAGCAAGTCTGGAACGACCATTTCATGGTTTAGGCCGGAATTGTACAGATTGATCTTTCGGATCTAAAGTACTCCCATGCAGTGCATTTGTTTAGGGTTTGGATTCGTTTCTCGGTGGCACACCCTAATTTACCATTTCCAGCAGAATCCGTTTTTACCCAAAACACTAGTATCATTTCAATAATGGCAAGAGTAAGTTCTTCCATGTAATGAAGTTATCATCCTTGAGTTTGAAGTTGATGATACTGGTGATTCGATTTAGAGGAATCTGGGAGATACGTGATTCATAAAGATTGAGTGTCATTGATGAACAGAAGAAAGAAATCAGAAAAAGAAAAGAAAACAAGATTTGGTAAACAATGAAAGTAAGAACAGATCAGAGTATGTAAGCGGAAGTGAGGATCTGTGGTCCTCTTGATACCATGATTGTATTATTTAACAGATTGAATTACAAGTTCTTGAAGAACTGTTTTAATGGAGTTTACAAAACTCTTTGCAATTACTCTTGATAATTTTACAGACAGAAAGGTAAAGCTATTTATTACAAATAACAGAAAGCGACTGTCAGGTGGCGTAAAGCAGGAACCAATCAGAAGATGACAACAAAGACAAATAACAGCAAGCAGGTACAGACTGGAACATGCAGGCAGTAGGATGGTAGTAGAAAAGACACGTAAGCAGTGTAACAGAAGTGTTACTGAGACAATGTGTTACTAGGAACATGGAACTAGGACCATGGACCCCCGGCACTTGACTGTTTCAGTTCTCTCTTGTTCTTCTAAGTTTACAATCGTTGGATTGTACATTTTTGTGGTTTGGTTTTGGCATGATTTTCGAGTGATTGTTTGCACTGATAATACCCTTGCCCTATGGCTTATGCTCTTAACCAAACCTGCCAAATCTAATTGTACACTTTTTTATACTGAATATGGTTTGGATTTGAACCATCTTTATAGCCATTGATGTGATGTATTAAGTGCATCTGGTGAACGGACAAGCTGACATTGTGCAAGTCATGCAATACTCAGGGAGTTCTTGTACACGGCAGAAAAAATTAGTTTTTTATGAGTAGAATATCGGAAAAAGCCCCTTAAAAGTTGCTAAAATTATACTGACCAATAAAATGACTTTAACATATTAAGTTTTCGGATTTATATGTGACAATGCTAGGCTGAAGAACTTTGTTCATTTCTTGTAAGTTCGTGGGAACACATGATCTCCTTTATAGAAAGCAAGAGGATAAACCTTTGGTCATGGGCTAATAATGGTCGTGGCTTTCCCCTTAACTTTGAGCTTTAATCTCTTTATGCTTTTTACACTCCTTTTTACTAGAGGCTTTGGCCATTCTTCTAAATTCCTGTTTTAAACATGCTTTTCTTTCCCATTAACTCCATTCGATGTATAAAACTTCGAACGGAGTTAATGAGTTACACATTGTATATATGTTGGACCAGTGGGGGAGGCAATGTGAAGCAAGGGTGTGCATCTGAAAATCCTCTGTTAGGTCTTAGTTTTACAAGCCCAAGTGAATGAATAAATTCAATTTGCGCCCCCTAAAAATATAAAATGGAAAGCCTAAGAGTGCAAAACCGTCGGATTTCGTAAGTTTCTTGTAGTCGGTTCTCACTTCTTTCTCACTTACATACTGGTATTAGACTAGTATATCCTCATCCAGAAAGACAGACAAGACGACTGATGAGAGATGCAACAATTAAAGAGGAGATTGAAGAACACTTGTATCATTTAATTCGTTTTTTTCTTAGTTTAAAATTAGGGTTCATATCTTTGGGATTTTATTATATTCGTTTTCAAGGAAAAAATAATGGGTTGGGTGTTAATTATCTCTTATTAGCCAGCGTTTGAACAATTCGATACACACTACGCAGTAATTTTGCTCTGTATTTTTTTCTTGCAGCCCCTCTCTAAGTTTCCTGGCTCCGCCCCGTGTTGGACACATTAACTCAAACAAACATGTTCTTTTTAGAATTAGCTTCTCAATTATTTTTGTGAAAAGTTAACTAATCATACAGTCTTATTTGGTTTTGGCTAACCATGCCCAAAACTTAAAACATAATAACATTAAGCAAAGCCATAATCTTCACCCGTATTAAGGAAAAGAAAGAAATAAATAATAATAACTACTAGAATTTTTGTTAGGAACTATCCCTGAAGCACATTTTCTAGCAGGATTTGCATTGCCTATTCCTCCACCTCTTAAAGAAATATTGTTTGCGTTTAACAGCTTTCACAGATGGCTCCGATATTTTACAAGCATATAGAGAATCTTCGATAACAATGAGGGACTAACTCTTTTGACTTCTTATTTGGGTAGTCGAATCCCCTTTCGGTTCCCTTTTTTTGTTCGGTTGTAAACATTGGGTTGAGGTACCCCTCTTAAGTGCCTCTTTTCAATGAATTTTCTTATTGACCGATCAAAAAATAATAATGAAGGACTAACTTTTAAGAGTCACGAAGCAAACTAAATGGTTCTTCAAAGGAACAGAAACGACACTGTTCTTAAAGATCAACAAGACTTTAGATAACTTGAACCAATGCAGAATCATCCTATTACTTAGTTTTCTCCGACAGCTCAACACGAAATTAATGAAGCAACCGTTAACGATTACGTACATTACTGAATTCAGGTGGGCCAACTAGGAAGTGAATGCTATGGATAATACATATTTATGGTAAACTCACTCGAGCAAAATGGAAATATTATCAGTAACAACATTACATTCTAGAAAGTTAATTAAACAAACCGGGCTAACCCGTGAACCCGCAAGTGTTACGGGCACGGGTTGGAGAAATGATCACCCGTGAAGAATATCGACCCGCAGGTTTTCTATATTTTTTCCTTCACCGTTGTTGCTTTAATCTCCTTGATTCTTTATAGTTGTTGCTATAATTGATCTTGACCCATACTGTTGTTTTATCTTGATACTGTTGTTAATCTATCTCAAATCTTCAATTGCACTAACCCATGATTTTATTGCAGTGATTATTACGCTGATCTTTTCAAATTCCTATTTAATCTCTACAATTTTTCTTCTTTCATTTCCGTTGAGTTTAGATCCCCAAATTTTTTAACTTTATTTACTGTTGTGCCTTAAGTGCGAGAGTGCTTCTGTTGGGACCTCTAAAGGAAAGAAAATGATGCAACTATCAGGATATGTGTCACGAAAACAAACCAAAAAAGGGACCTCTATCTGTTGGAACATGTAATTTGTAATAGTCTAAAATGTTCCATACGAGTGTAGAAAAATGTTGAAGACAAATCTCTAGAATATACTAGAGTTGCCAAAGTAAGACTCGGCTAAGTTAGCAAATACATGTCCTACTCTAAAACATGTCCTAGATTATTCTAGAGAACAAGAATATAAGTGTCAGTCAAACAACTTAATGTAAAGAAAGAAATGTTAGTGGCTAGAGTCTTCTAGAGAGACCGTAAGACTAGATAGCTACAGAAGCTTCTAGAGTTAAGAAGGTCGGTTGTACCAAGACTATAAATAGGCATTTCATGTATCATTTGTAAGCAAGGAATTTCTAATTCTATTAATCTGTTCTTGCTTGAGTACAAATGGTTGATACAAATGCTTATTTATAGGCTACTAGAAAAGACTACTTTTAACTCTAGAACTTTCCCTAACTATCTAGTCTAACACCTCTCTAGAACATTCTATTCACTCACATTTTCTTTTACATTTTGACCGGACTCACGTTCTCTAGAACAGTCTAGTAAACATTTGAGCTAGAACATGCTTCAACTAGACGACTCTAGACTATTTGTTTGTTCTCTAGCTTTATCTAGAGAATTCTTTTCTTAATTTACCCATTACAAATTACATGTTCCAACACCCCCTCTTGATTTGTAATGGTATCTGATTTCGATCTCACCCAATCTCAGCTCGCCCTTGCCAGGTTATGTCCGTAGTAATCATTTCTGTCTTGAAGTCACTCCGACATCATCTCGTCTTAATTTCGCCATGTACTCGTCTCCATAGCTTTTGTATGTCTTCTTTAGCTTTAGTTGGGGCTTGGTAATGGTGGATACTTTTCCACTTTTCTAGCTTTCCCGAAGCTTGATCGTCGTGGATTCAGAAGCTCCGCATGCGCCCATTCTCTCCTTCTCTATTTTTATGAAGATTGATCATCTTAGGTTCAGAGGCTTTGCCTTCTGCTGATATTCCTCGCATTTCACGAAACTTGACCATCGTAGGTTCAGAGGTTCCGCCCACTCAACTTTGTGAGTAGAATAGTTTTACAAGATGGCTTTATTTTTTGCCATCTATGTTATTTGAGGAGGCATTTCTTTGATGCTCTCTTCCCTCAAATTTTTCTTTAGAAATGCACTCTTGTGTGCATCTCTTTGCGAGGATGGAATGAATCTCTTTTTTTCTTAGTTTTTTTTTAATCGGAGGAGACTTAATTAAACTGAAAGAGTGAAACACTTGTGCAGCTCTTTGGCTTGCACTCCTTAAAGGCATTCATGTTTTTGACTTTCTCTTAACACTAATCCTCTTGGTTTTCTTACTTTTCTTTTTAGCCATATGGAGACATTTTTATTTCTAAGGACTATTTCAACTCACTAAATTTCACGAGCTGCTACTACTACTAAATTTTTTTCTTCTTTTCATATGTTTCTAAAATTTTCTTAGATATGGGTGATAACTAGTTTTTTCTAGCGGGGGTTGTAAAAATGAACTTGGATATATAGTTTAGACGTACCTTGCGTCTTCTCATCTGCATTAAACTCCATTTGCGCGAAATTATCACTTTCACTTTGTTGCGGAAACTTCAACGCCCATTTAGATCTAACCCGCTCTGATACCATGTTGAAAATTGAAATGTTTTGGAGATAGAATTCTCTAGTCAATGACCGACAGCCCTAGATTATACTAGGCTTTACTTAGTGTATGCGATTTATCTTCTTTGACCGTCCAAACTTATTTAGACCTTTCAAGATTAAATCACAAATTAACTATTAACTTTAACACTATCATCAGCGGAAAGACCCACACGTATCCAAGTTAGGGAAAAATTCCCAAACCATCTTCTACCAAATCCCTATTCGTGAAACTAAAGCAGAATGAAAAAAGGGAATTCAAATCGCGTTAATTACTTACAATCAAAATCTATCTGCTTATGGAAATGATCCTATTCACCCTCTTTTCCAACCTTTTCAAAACAAAATTCTTACAGCTTTTTTACCTAACCAGAATCATCATCTTCTAAAAGGAAGAAAAAATTTGGTAGGAAAAGGAAAATTGAATAGGGGGTTTTGGAAGAGGGAAGCCAGAGAAGCAAATCAGAGACAAGAACAAGGTCCAAAGGAATTTCAAGGCGAAAATGTTATGGACCCTGTTCCAATTCAGAGAAAGAGAAAAGAAGATCTGCAAGAACAAAACTAAAAAAAAATCAGAATTGGGGAGACCCTGAACAAAGAGGAGCAAACTAACGTGGAGGCAAAAGCTATCTTCAAATCTAACAGTGAAATCTCAATGGAAACCGAGAAAGAGGTTAGTACCCAATTTCAAAATATCGTTCTGAATTGGTTATTGACCATCGTAACATATCATTTGCCTACTAGAAAATTTGATAATTGCTTAGGTAGATACCATGTTGTAGTTAATTGTTTAGTGTTAGTTAAATTTAGCTATCCAGTAATTTCTTACTTCTGGCAGTTCATTAGTATGATTTCATGGAACTGTCAAGGCCTAGGTAAAATTGAGACCAGAAACGGCCTTCTAGACACATTAAATAAGGAAAACCCAGACATACTTTTTCTATCGGAAACAAAACAGCAAAACAAGGAAATGGAAAATATCATGAGAATGGTGAATGTTCATAACTACTTCCTAGTTCCCCCTAGAGGTAGTGCAGGAGGTCTTTGCCTCATCTGGAAAAATAATGTTAATATAAAAATAGAAGACCATGCTCACAATCATATAAATGCAACCATTACGAATCCTATAAATAACAGTAGTTGGATGCTCACATGTTTTTATGGCTGAAATAAACAAATGGCTGACAAAATAAAACAAACCTTAAATAATTATTGGGGATCTGAATGTTGTTCTCCATGAGGAAGAAAAGAAAAGTAGATTTGCTTTTAAGAAAAATGAAGCCAAAATTTTCAGTAAGTTAATACACAAATGCAATCTTATGGATCTTGGTTTCTCTGGTTACACCTACACTTGGAATAACCATAGACAAGATCCAGAAAATATTGAACAGCGTCTGGATAGAGCATTGGTGAATGATAAATGGAATAGGAAATTTCCTAATTCGAGTATAAAGCATCTTGGACCTCTAGCCTCTGATCATGTCCCTATAAAACTAACCATGAATAATCACTGGAATGATGAACCTACTCCTTTTAAATTCTTTGGTGAGTGGCTGAAACATAAGGACTGTAAACCTCTAATACAGGATAGTTGGAACTCAAATGTAAAGGGATCTCCGCCCCATATAGTTAATAAGAAACTTAGCACTGTTAAACACATTTTGAGACTGTGGAACAGAACTAGCTTTGGTAATATAAATAACAACATCAATAACATAAAGAAAAATATGGAAGGAACCAATATTAAAGAAAACTATCCTAACAAGACAAGTGACTTAGCAAAACTAAGAAATGATCTGGCAAAGTGGTATGCTATAAAGGAAAAGTTTTGGAAAGACAAAAGTAGAGACCATGACATAGCTTTAGGAGATAGAAATACTAGATATTTTCACACAAAAGCTAGACAGAGATTCATAAGAAATAGAATAGAAACGATAAGGAATGAGGAAAATGTCTGGCTGAATACAAAAAAGGAAATATCTGATTGCATAACACACCATTTCCTAAAAATTGCCACTACTGTAAAAGCTGATATAAACCAGAATTTGATAAACCTAATCCCAACTAGTGTTAATCAATCTGATAATGATATGTTGCGTGCCACGCCTTTAGAAAGTGAAATCAAGAAGACCTTGTTTTCGATGGAACCTGATAAAAGTCCGGGACCGGATGGTTTTCCCCCCCAATTTCTTTGAAACTGATCTAACAAAAATGGTACAAACTTTCTTTGAAACTGGCTTTATCTCTAAAGAGATGAATGCCCCATTCATCTCTTTAATCCCTAAGACTTTGAATCCTACAACTCCTGTGGAATTTAGACCGATGGCTTTAGCAAACACAAGCTATAAAATTATCTCTAAACTGATGGCAGGAAGAATGAAAGATCTTCTTGGAAAAATTATCTCTCCTTATCAGTCTGCCTTCATCCCTGGAAGGCAGATAGCGGAGAATATAACTCTAGCTCATGAAATCATACACAAGATGAAAAACTCTAAATCTAAGAAAGGTTTTATGGGTCTAAAAATTGATATGTCTGAAGCATTCGACAGGGTTGAATGGGATTTCTTGATCCAAGTCATGACTAAAATGGGTTTTAACAACGAATGGTGTAATTTGGTACACCAGTGTATCTCGACAACATCTTTATCTGTGCTGCTTTATGGGTCTCCCACTAATTTCTTTAAACCCTCAAGGGGTTTAAGACTGTGAGACCTAATTTCCCCGTATTTGTTCCTGTTTTGCATGGAAGCGCTCTCCCGAAAAATTTTACATGCCGAGAACACAGGTTTGATCAAAGGTATAAAGCTAGTTCATCAGGCTCCTTCCTAAAGTCACTTACTTTTTTCTGACGATTGCCTAGTTTTCTGTAAAATTAACGAAAAAAACATGTGAAAATCTTGTTAAACTTTTCAAAGACTTTGGTTCAGCGTCAGGACAACTTATTAATTTAAGTAAGTCTAGAGTGTTCTTTAGTAAAAAAAACTGAACCTAGTATTCGGAGAAGGGTAAAAGAAACATTAGGTGTCACTGCAATCCCTTTAACTGTCAAATATTTAGGGACTCTGTTGTTCACGAATAGATAAAAAATAGTCTGTTTTGAACCCTTGCTTGGAAACATGAGAAATGGAATGTCTGGATGGAAAGGAATTAACCTAAACAATGCGAGGAAAACTGTTATGATAAAAAATGTTGCTTCATCTGTGTATGTCTATCCAATGAACTGTTTTAGAATTCCAGTAAAAATTTGTGATCAGATCACAAAACTTCAGAGAGATTATTGGTGGGGGGAAAAATGAAAAGGGTTTGAATGATAATGGGAAAAAGGGTGTGTTAAAAAAACTGGACCTCTATTTGTAGAAGTCTAGAAAAAGGAGGATTAGGTATAAAAAATGTAAAAAAAAATTATCTAGCTAGGATGGGTTGGAATCTAAATCAAAACCCGTATTCTTTTTGTGCTACGATTATGAAAGCCAAATATTACCCAAATTGCGACATCCTCCACATAAACAGCAAACCTAAAAGAAATGATAGTTGGCTATGGAAAGGGATGTTAACGGGTATCAACCAAATTAAAAGGTGTTGTTTCTGGGAGCTAGGAAATGGTAAAAATATTGACATTCGGGAAGATTATTGGATACCAGAAACTGCAGCTCCTCTTCATGGAACTCAATCTTCTAGTGAGGGGTTAAAAAAAATCAATGACTTGATAACCGAACAAAAAACCTGGGACCTAGACAAGCTTGCCAGATGTTTTGATAATCAAACTGTAGGAAAAATAATGAAAATTAAAATTCCTGTAGAAGAAAAAATGGACACACCAAGAAGGACTCTAAACGAAAAAGGTAAGTTTTATGTGAAATCTCTATACAACCATTTAAATTCTAATAGTAATGTAGAAAAAAATGGAGTAAAATATGGAAAATGAAGACCACTCCAGTTGTTAAGAATTTCATATGGAAGGCGGCCAACTCTATACTTCCCAATAGTATGAGAGTGGCAGCCGTCATCCCTGACATTGATACTACTTGTAAACTATGTAACAAGAATGAAGAAAAATTGACTCAGTTGTTCCTACATTGTAACTTCGCTTCCCAGGTATGGATTTACTTTAATTTCGACATGGATTTCATTAGCAATGATACAATAACTTTCCACGAATGGTTAACCAATTGTTTTGCTAACCAGACAGAGGAGTTTATGATATTGATTGGCATGTTTTGTGCAGTATAATAATTTGGTTCATTTGGAAGGTAAGATGTGATGTGGTCTTTAAAAAGAAAAGATAGAGCAGTGTTATAACTGCTAACAATATAATCAAATTCATAAATAGCTACAATATTGTAAACAAAACAGGCCATAACGTAATGGAAGATCTTTTTTTACAGCTCCAGGATTGATGTAGTTCTACAGATAAATAAATATCCAAATGAGAGTGAAAAAAGAAATATGGCACTCAAAATTAACATTGCTCTGACCAGGAATGTCTCTTCTACTAAAGATGGAATTGGTCTAACTTTGGTTGATCATACAGGTATAGTCAGAGAAGCGAGAGGTCTCTTTACTGACAGTACAACCATAGTGGAGCTAGAGAGGGTTGGAGCGGAAGCTGCTTTCCAATGGGCGACATGTTGGAGTGGACACATAATATCCTTCAGGAGTGATTCGGAACCGACTCTAGTGTTGTTGGTAGGAATGTATGCAGAAGCGCGTAGACAAAGATACCTGATAAGTGAGGATTTTGGAAACACCAAGAAATTTGAGATAAAACTTTGTAGCCCAGGATTTCAGTTTAGTCATGAGTATAGATATAATTTGGGCAGTAAAACTATCTTTTTTGTGTAATAAATATGAAATCAGTCATAACTGGAATGATCATACTCTATGGGCTTTATTAACTTACTTAAACATTCAGCAATGGAATCACGATATAATGACTTCCAGAAACTCTTCAGCAATGGAATCACGATATAATGACTTCCAGAAACTCTGTAACTCTGTACTAAGGTTCTTCCTCTTTTATTATATAAAAAAGAGAGGATGCTAAGCTCCTCATACTGTTCAGACTTTAAGATCCATGCGGAACTTACTAAAAGCATTCACGTACGTGGCATACCGGCACTCCTCCCTGCCTGCTCCAATTTGCTGTTTTTCTAGCGATAGTAAAGAAGTCCAAAATATTACGATTAGTTTTTTTATTATTTTTCCATATCCCTTAACCATCAGAATGAATATATCGAGTGACCTACAAAACTACAATACTTTTGGTTTTGGTTTTGGTTTTGACATGATTTCCTAGTGATTGTTGTGCAATGATACCCTAAGGCCAAACCTGCCAAATCTGATTTTGCTCTTTTTTACACTGAATATGGTTTGAATTATTTGAACCATTTCTAAGTCATTGTTGTGATCTATTAAGTGCACCTGGTGAATGGTCAAGCCGAAATTGTGCAAATCATGCAAGGCTTCAGGAGTTTGTACCACCGGAAAGAATGCTTGCCTAGCGGGTGGATCATTTGTATTGTACCCGACAGAAAAAGTTGCTTTCATGAGTAGAAGAATGGAAAAAGTTGTTTTAACCAAGATTGAATAATAAGTTTGTCTATTAATGGATTTTACTAAAACCTCATTGTCTGATTCAAAAATGACTCTACTTAGATCATGTGAAACAGCCCAGTTTACAGCTTCCTTCGTTGCTCTACATTCCAACTCCTCCACTTCCAACTTTTCAGTCATTTCTCAATTAAAGTATTTTCCTTGAGCACCAATGCAGGTTCCTGCAAAATTCCTCACAATTAGTCCAATTCCTATAAGATTCTTTACTATAACAACATGGAGCACCAACTTTTGAGAGTTGCGAAGCAAATGGCTCTCCAAAAAGTACAAAAATGCATGATTATTCTTACAAATCAGCTTAGTTTTCTCCAATATTCCAACACGAAATAATGGAACAACCGCTACTAATTATTAAATACAGTATCCATTAATCATCTATTGTTTGCAGATGATAGCCTTCTCTTCAGTAAGGAAACAATCCCTGACTTTCATGCTGTCAGAGATTATTTGCAAAAATATTGTAAAGCAAGTGGTCAAGAAATAAACTTTAACAAATCAGGATTGTTCTTTAGCCCTAAGGTTCATCCAAGGCATAGGAAAATGCTACCCAAAATTCTAAATATCACTAATCTCAACCTTGGTGGGAAGTATTTTGATGCGCCAATAAACATTTTAAGGTCCAAGACTCAAACCCACGCACCTCTCTCTCTTAAGTGTTGTGGAAAAGAGAGTAAATGGGTGGTTAACTCAGGATGGCAAGACTAATTTGGTGAAGCATGTAGGCCAAGTTATGTGGCTTTATCAAATGGCTACATTTTTAATCCCTAAAAGCATGTGTCACAAAATTGACTCTCACCACAGTAGATATTGGTGGGGTGAGGATCCAAAATCAAAAAAGAGAAAACTTCACCTTATTGCGTTGGAGAACATCTGCAAATCAAAGAAAAAATTAAGGACAAACATGGACTGATAATGATCATGGCTTCCCAATTAACCTTTGTGAGCTGTCCGTACTAATTTTTACTGCTCTAAAACTTAAATCTTTGTTAACGGTTAACCTTAAAACTTAAACAGTTAAACTGCTACAGAACATGTTTTTGTACAATTAAATTTTCAAAGGAATCAGATATTTAAATCTTGAGGTCTGCCTTAACACATTTGTCGACCCAACTCCGAAAACATCGTTATCATCTCTTGGTACTGCCTAAAATTGACAATTTTCTATCAGAGTTAACATTTTTACCATGGAATATTTGATAGTATTGGTGTTAGGAGAATTAATATGTCTAAATATTCCAGGCACTAGGAGCCAGTAATATTCGAGAATTTCAGAGAGTACATTTTTACAGACCCACAAGGCTTCGTGCAACATGAGCAAATAGAAGCTCTTTCCCGTCCTTGGTATTCTCCAACAGCTCAACACGAAATTAGTAGAAGAACCGCTAATGATTACATTCATTACCAAATTCAATCGGGTTAAAGTGAATATATGCCATGGGTGAGACATATTTATAGTAAACTCACTTTCGCAAGATTGAAATATTATTGGTAAATGCATTACATTCATGAATTTTTAGATTAGTTAACCCATTATAATTGAATGACATATATTGCAACGAGTGATGATACACTCACCGACGCTGATCCCGCAAAACGTCCCGATAGGGGAAATGGATGAGATCTTAAATCTCAACATTTGGATGGGGAAATGTTTGTCTGAGTCCCATGCTCTATTACACGCCGGACCAAAATCGGGATAAATTTCTCGGTTAACTAATCATTTCCGTGTTGCAACTAAGAGATCCGAGGTGGAAGCTCAGGCTAGAGATACGGTGATGTATACAAAAATCAATCTTCTATGCTTTCTAAGGGCACACGTTCTATGATCAATTCAACTTCTTTTTGTATTTCCAAAAAACAAAAAACTGGGTAAGTGGGAACGTGAAACTAGGACCAAGGATCCCACACTTGACTGTTTCAGTTCTCTTTTTCTGAGTTTATAGCCGTTGGATTGTACACCATATTTGTTCATGTGTATGTATGCCATCATTTTCTTTGTGATTGTTGTGGAATGATCAAAACCTATGGCCTATGCTCTCCATCAAATCTGAGTGTACTTGTTATGCAGAAAATGGTTTGAGCATAATGATACATTGTTGAATTGACAAGTTGAAGGTGTCCCAGTCATGCAAGACTCCGGGAGTTCGTACAATCGTAATGAATGTTTGTCTTGCCGGTTTGAGGTCTAAGAATTTTATTTGAGGGGTATCAATTTCCTCTCCCAATTTTTGCAAATGGTTGGAGCATAAAATTTGACAAAAAGACCAATCTAACCTCAAATTAATCATAATATTAACAACTCCATACTATTTTCAGCAATAAAAGCCCAAAAACTTAAAAACCTAAAACAAACAAAAAACTTTCTGTTCTCATCTAATCTTTCTAAAATCCATAAACCCTAATCAATTTTATTTTTTTTGATCTTCACGTCCGACGATCTGATTCAACAAAGAAAAGGTAAATTCTTGTCAACACGTTCTATTATTAGCATTTATTCATTGATTTACATGTTTAAAACCCCAATTTTGAAAATCAAAATCTTTGATTTACCCAGAATCGGTTTATGTAGATCTATTGTATCAACCGATTATGGATTTTGTTCTTCGTTCCATGAAGAGCATGCAGAGGAATTGGTTTATAGGATGATTAGCATCGACCGATTCTGGGTAGAAATCAGAATATGTAAAGAAATCACCATAATCGCTTTATAAGTGCATTAGCTTTAACCGATTCTGGGTACTAATTTCTTTTTGAACTCTGTGCTCCTACAAATCGTTTTTTTATGTACGTGGTTAATGTACTGATTATAGTTCAGATTCCCATATCACAATCGGTATATATATATATATATATATATGTGTGTCTTATCCGCTGATTCTTAGGGTTTCATTTTCCTGTGTATTTTTCTTGTTAGAATCGGCGGATTACATATGTTGTCCTATGGACCGATTGTTGAACTGGATTTTATTTTTTTTTGTAGATATGGACTTCGGTCACTTATCTTTTTATTCTCGAAAGCTCCAACAAGAGGATGTTGACAGGAAATCAGAGACTATTGTACCTAGAAGCCTGTACAAGTTCGGCTATGGCAGGGAGACCCATTTGGAGCAAGCGCTGGTATTGGCTGACAAGCTTGCATATAAATAGCTCATTGAGCTCATCAGGTTTGCCAGGAAATGAGGGATGTGATTGCAGATCGAAGTCATACGACAAACATATGAATAGTCAGTTTGCAGAAATTGTTGAAGCTGCCGGTGGTGGTGATGTTGCTGCTCCTGATGCTGGTGTTCCAAATGCTGCAGCTCATGATGTTGTTGCTCACTTTTAGATATTAAGTTTTAAGTTATTAAAACTTTCGGTGGTTTAATAGGAACTTTTTTTTTTTGGATGATTATGGTTTGAATTTAACTATGGTAAATCGGGTTTATGAACTTAATGCACTTACAGTTTTAATTATAATTATGTATGTAATGGGTCTATGGTAAAACAATTTTATGTATGCTTCAAACTTTGTTTTGCGAACACATGAAAACAATCGGGATATATGTCTTCACCTATAAACCGATTTTTGATGCTTCATTAGGGAATCGATTTATGTGGGTATCAGTATAATCCGATTCTTCATACCTCAGAAATGTCAGGTTTCTGTATCTTTTCTAGTCAGAATCACATATGCAAATATATAAACCAGTTACAGTCATTGGAAAGTTCAATCTTTTTTTGTTGATTTTCAGGCACATGATTTATGTTGCCAAATATAAAGGCCGATTCTAGTTGGCACCAAAAAAAAATCGATTTTTATGGACATTCAAGAAGACCGATTGTGCTAAATTATTTCATTTTTTCTTCGAAAAAACTAGTCGTTGGGGTCTTTCTCTATATAAAGAGACCTCACTCAATTTGCCTCAAACTTGCTAATTTTATTCGCTGCTACTCCATATATTCTACAAGTACTCGTTTCATAGCTCCACATACAAGCATGGCATCGTTTGACTCCGCCGAAGATTTTGCAATCATCAAAGCATGGTACGCCGATTATTAGGAAAGATATAAAAAATATATGCAAGATTATGGGAATCCGAAGAGAAAAAGCCTTCAACAAATCCATGATAGCCACCAAGTCATCCAAAATGCGATGGTTGCTTTTATAGCCATCCAACAACGAATTTTGAACGCTAGCCACTTTAGCTTATCCCTTCAACAATTTTTAAGTATTTTATGGTTTATTCTACATAATCTACTTTTATCAGTTTGTAACTAACAAAGTAAGTTCGTGTTGTGTTTTTGTAGCATGAAGTCGTGAAAGCCCGCTACTTAGAGGAAAAGGGAGAAGCATTCATATTTGATGAAAGTAATCACTTCATGGTATCCAAAATTCTGGAGTATGCCCCAGACTTTATGGTAGGTGAATCAGACTCGGATTCCTCCGACGAATATTGATTGTTTTAGGAGTTTTTATGTAGATCTTGTGGGTAGATCTCTATGTAAATCCTCACGAGACTATAACTCGTCCACCAGGGTCTCCTAGGGTTCATAGGCTTGATGCACGTGTTAAGTGCATCTGTGATTCCTACGAAAATGAGTAGATTTGAAATGAATGAAAGTATGAATCTTATAAAAATGAAACAATCGGTTTATATATATATATAATATATGAATACCAAATCGATTACAGGAACCTGATTTTATCTATGCATATGTTAACCAATTCCTGATGTCTTTAATGGTTGTTTGTTATTCTCAATTCCATCTCTACTGCAGAACCGGACATGAGAGTTTCTTCTCATCCAGCTTCTCGCGAATAATATTCCTTCGTGAATTCCAAAATACCAACCCAGAATCGGTTTACGAGTCCATGAAGGTAAACCGATTCTGGGTGGTGTTTCCAAAAAAAACAAAAAAAAAACAGTCATTTAATGTTTTGAAGTTCGATTTACATTAGTTAGTCTCACATCTAAAACGGTTTATTAACAACTAAAACGATTAATTTAAACTGGTAAAATAGGCACTAAGAGAATAGTAGGCTAAAGGGTTTTTGGAAATTACTTCCTAATGACCTTTTTTGTCTTAGTAACACGCCTCAATTAAAACTCCTAAGCCTCGAACTAGATAGGCAAAAAAAAGTTACATAGACATCTCAAATTTTTCGTGTACAATTCATATTTTCCGGTGCTAGGCCGAAGAATATTGTTCATTTCTAAGTTCGTGGGAACATTTAATTTCCCTTTTGTATAAAGCAAAAGAACTCTTTTCCTAATGTACTAAAATGGTCATGGCTTTCCCATTTAACTCTTGATATGCTTTCTACACTATTTTTTATTGGGCCCCGCATTCTTTTTAAATCCCAGACCTTAAACTCAATACTTGTTTTTCTATATATAAAAAAAGGGCTAAATACCAAAGAGGTTGTTATTATTCGATAGATTGAAGGTGACTTAGTAAATACATTAGGTTTGGACCTATCCAATTGAAAGTGTCTAAATAACTAGAATTTATAGTTAAACTCAAATACTCAAACTACTTTCGGACATGTTTTCCTACTAATGATATTTTCCGTTGTATTTATTATAAATGGTAAAAATAAAAATAAAAAATAAATAAATGATTCATCTAATTGTTAACCATGTAAAAACTTAAACAACTAAGCTTAAGTTTGTATTAATTGTATTAAAAAAGAAGAAGAAAAACATACCGGAATGTTCATTATGTACTTACGAGTTTTTTCAAAAAAAAAAAAAAAAACAACAACAACGTTTTTTTGATGAAGAATCAAGATTAGTTATTTCTATTTTAATTTGATTAAACATCAATTAATCACCCGATTAACATTAATTAATCAAGGGGTAAATTAGTCATTATTTAAACTAATTGGATAAGGGTTGTTTTTTTTAACCTTTCAATGACCTTTTTTGTCATCTAGTATAGACCCCAAATAATTGACCTAGGCCCCAATTTAGCAGGGAATCAAAACCTACCAACAAATCACCCATACAAAAATTCACAAAACTATACAAAGATGGCCTTGTGGCAAACAGTTTATGTGCAGTAATTTGTTCTTGAGCAGGTGAGTCCGTTGTGTACATCTAGCTCCCTTTAATAAATTTCTTGACCTGCAATTGTGAATTTAACCATTACACAACAATCCAACTGCTTCAACTCTAAAATAAACTCTAAAACAGCCACCATTGAACACTTATTTACTGGGCTAAAGCTTAACTGGATATTGCAAATCATACAAACAGACTCTCTGCTATTGCAAAATCATCTTCATCTTTCAAGGATATGCATATACAAAAGAGACTTCCCATCCGATACCGATACAATCACTAAATCATCTAATTCTCAAAAACAGAAACATTAAATCAGTAACTTCCAAAAAGAAGAAATTTGATCATAAAACTAATAGAAATTAAACCTTCCAAAAAGATGAATGACATCAAAATTAATAAACTATACCTCAACCAATTAAAAAAAGAAAAAGAACAGAACTTTCAATTCATTAGCAATAGAAAGAATGTATCACAATATTAACGAAAGATCATAGAATGATGAAGAATTTTCAATATTATTAAGAAGTTGAGCTCTAGAAATAATGACGTCTACTGAAAGAGGGGAAGAACAAAGTAAAGCAGTCTGATTTTATGGGGTAAATGTTGCTGTAATTCTCTTATATAGAAATGTTGTTTGAATATCGAGAATCCTGGATTCTTCTAGAGTTTTGATAACTAAACTCAAAGCCCAATTATAAGACAACCCTTCTATATAGCTTCTTCTAGATCCTCCATTGTAACCTGTTATTGTTAAAAATGTTTGGTTTCATAAGAATTTAAACGTAAATTGCAATTACGAAACAACCCTTGCTTTCTTTTATGATTATTGGCATTTCAGAAAATTAAAGTAAGGGTAAAATTGGCAAACACAATTTTGCAGTTTCATTGCACTGTAGCAATGAGAGTTTGCTTTATATAATAGAATAGATAATGACAGTCTCTATGTTAATATGCGGTGGAATAAAATTACGAGCCAGATAAAAGATATGCCTAAAACCCATCCTAGAACACAGCAGTTCACATATGGTTTTTACTTTTACATCTACTTTTGGTTTAACAATTGATTTTTTTTTATTTATTTTTTTGATAGATCTCATAAAATTTCATTCATGACAAAATAGAGATTACATGGACTTCAAGAACATCAAGATCAAAAACTGAAATACGATTAAAAGGTACTAACAAAGAGAAGTAACGAACTACCAACAAGAGTGCCAAGTAATCCGAAAAGAGATCTTCTCATGAAAATATGAGAGTAATATGTCCAAAGTCTTGACACTTGATAGTGAGTTTAATTTCATTTTTTTCTTGCTACACAGTCTATATAAGGACGACTTATAACTGAATCAATCAATACCAATAGTTTTTCTAACTCTACACCTATCCAAAAGAAAAGAATAAACACTTGGAATAATCAACGCGGTCAGGTAAGAAATGAAAAATAAAAATCACCAAAATGTGGGCAACAATTCTTCATTTAATTTTGTTAGAGCACTGCTCGGTCGAACTCGCAAGCGTTGCTATCTCAAGCTTGTTTGTCAAGTTTAGTTGTCAAAACTATGAGTCTTGTTTTCTAGTCTACTTATAGATATGTCTCGGATTAGGATAGAATGTGTAGTTGAGCTTTAGACTTCACAGCATTCATCAATTGAAGACGACTAACTACTAAGGGGAGCTTGTGGAACTTCATCAACAAAAGGTATGTGGAGACTTGAACTCATCTATCACTCAGAAGTCTATTCTATTATATCTCCTATTGAGACAAAGTCGTATAGATATATAGACTTTACATTATACACATTTGATATTTCAAGATGAGTTTAACTTGCTTATATCTTTCTCGAAATATGTGTTGGAAAGCTTTTTGCTTTAACTACGTTCATCATTATTCTTGACGAAAGTCAAAAGATCATGTGAAAATCACCTGGTAACATCTTACATGATTTGTGTGAGACAGTAATTTGATGTAGACTCGGAATGTTTCGTATTGATCATTCGATCACTTAAAAATTTCTTATAAGCTAATAGTTTGTGTGAGACAATTATTGTCGTCTTTTAAGAATGTTTCAATGATTGAAATGGGAGTTAAGAGCTAAAACCCATGTATGGATACATTACGGTTTGTGTACTAAGTGTACGAACTGTTTTGATGGAATTCAGGATCGGAAGTTAAGTTTTCATACCCGTTCGCAAACTTATTCAACAGTTTAAGTCAGGGTACTTAAGTTTGCATACCCGTTCGCAAACTGATTGAACTGTTGAAGTAAATGAACCAAGTTTGCGTACCCGTTCACAAACGGTTTCAACAGAGTTCGGTCCGGAGCTAAAGTTTGCGTACCCGTTTGCAAACTGTCGGCTTGTGACCAATGTCCGAAACTTAAGTTTACATACCCGTTTGAAAATTTAAGTGGATCAAGTTTTAAAATCGGTTAAGTATGATTTCATACTCATGAACAAATACATTTATATATTAAGGAATGCAATCTTTGCAAACCGTAGCTAAAATGTTCATGAACTGATTCTTTTGATTCAATCCGATTTTGCTTCATTTGTGTCTTGTATACTTCTATGAGAATATAAACAATTGAACAACTCTATGAGTAACATAATTAGATTCATTTGATTATCAATTGATCTAGAAGTGTTAAGATGAACATGGTTAACACAAAAGTGTTCATATGGCTAACTTCGGTTAACTATTATTGAGCCAACTCAATATACACGTGTAGGTACGGTTACCCATATCTAAATGAAGGTATATTTCATTTGTGTGTAACAAGCTAAGGCCATCTAACGGTGGAAAGATATTAACTTGAATCTTGAATCAGGTTTCATCTAAGGGTGAATATTTATTACTTTGTTCCAAAGTTATCAAAACCTGATTTGAAGACTATATAAGGGATAACTCTAGCAACTGGGAAACCTAATACCCACACCTTCTATGTGATACTAGTTGCGACTAGAGTCGATTCTCCTTTAACCTAGGTGATGTATTTTGTAGTTGTAGTGGTAAAAAGATTCGAACTCTAAGACTTGTGAAGGATTTTTTAGACTCAAATTAAACTCAACAATTAAATAAAGTTGTATCAAAAATATAAATAAAACACCGAGACTCTGGATTCCACCATTAACAAATTAAGTGATATAATCTAATCAATATTCATGCAACTCTTTACGTTTAAAGTGATTCTAATATTTTGCAAAAGTAGATTTTTGGAATAACAAGTGTATTTCGAAAGCATAGAATATCAAAAACATAGGTCTAAGCATAATCTATCAAGAGAAATCACAATTGTTTAAGAAAAATCATTCAATCAATTCTCAATCAAAGCAAATAATCATATAAGAAATTGTAAAAATAAATAGAATTATACCACTTTTCATGGAACAATGGATTCCTCTGTCGCCTCGGCTAAAGGGGTTAAGCTCCTCATATTAATCACTTGCTCAAAGTACATATTTATAGCTCAAAAGTTGATTAAAAGAGTAAAAGAATACAATGTAGTCGCTGAAGATCAAAAACAGAAAACAGAATCGTCGGTAAAGGTCTTCTGTGACTGTAGGAAACTGTTTATAAACGTTGAACTACGATATTCGTCTGGGACCGTTCATTGAGGGTCGTATGTTCTTCTTCTTCTTCTCCGGCGGCAGCAGCAGCAGCAGAACTCGGTTTCCTGCAAGTTGATTTTTTTCGGCTCTGTGGTGTTCTAAACTTCCCCTAAAGTCTTCCTTTCCTTCCTAGGACTCGTACCAACTCTTTTATACATCATAGGGCAAAGAAAATTCGAGAATAACTTTGGTTTTTTTCCTTTCCTTTTAAGTTAAGATATTTCCCTTTTTTCTTCTCTGTCGACGCATCTCTAGCTGTTTTTACCTTTCCAAACTCTCCCTGTGATAGAATCAAATCTCTCAGAAGAGTTTCTTTCCTCTTCTTCACGTTTGTTTCCAAAAATAAATCATAAAATACCCGTGATATTATTCAACCATGTTTAATCGAGAACTAGTTATCAAGCCCAATTTGTTGTAGGAAATCACCCATACCAAGCCTGTTTAATCCTAACAGATCAATCCCAACAAGAATCAACGATCGAATCTCCTCCAAACACTTCTAAAATTCGAACCCTAATTCTGCACCGTGAAAAAATTCTTTCCCGCCAATTTTCATTTTCAAAACGTGAAGAAATGGAGTCCCCCTATCCAGTCCCGGTATGTGCTTAAAAGCTGCTTGGAAATGGGTTACCCCTTATCCAAAATGAGAGTCCGATTAGCAAATGTCTTTAACAACTTTTTGAGCCAATTTCGCCGCAAAAGCCTATTTCTCCAAAAACACCTACAAAGGGATAAAATACAAAAATTAGTACAAAAATGGGTACTAACAATATACACAAAAGAGATGAAAATAGACACATAAATGCGTTTATCACTAGGCTTTTCCTAAAACCATTATAAGTTAACGACTTAAAGACTTCTTTTGGATTCTGAAGCCAGACCCAACTATTTTCTCTGTAGTTGCGTGTTCAGATCTTACTTTTTCTATCGTATTGAGTACTATCTTCTCTAAGATTTGCTCGAGATTTATCTCCGATAGGTAAGATATAAAATGTAATCACAAAGATCTTCGTCTCATTCTTTGTGATTCCATAATAACTTGTTCTACTACCATATAGTTAAGTTATTGTGAGGTGATTGATATTTCTAGGCTGTTCTTCGGGAATATAAGACCGGATTATCAATTGGTTCATGTTCAACTTGATTTATCAAAAGACGGAACAAACTTCGTAGGTATTTCTGTGGGAGACAGATTTATCTATCAAAATAGACTTTTCTGCGGGAGAAAGATTTGTTTATCAAGTCTTCGACTTTGGGTCATAGCAACTCTTAGTTGTGGGTAAGATCAACTAAGGGAATCAAGTGCGCAGAGTCCTGCAGGGATTCAGAGGCGTAAAGAACGCGACTGTACCTTAATCAGTATGCGATTGGTTAGGCCTCGATTACATTCCAGTCCAAAGTTAACTTGTAGTAGTCTAGAGTCTGTAGCGGATTAATACAGTGTGGTGTTCAAACTGGACTAGGTCCCAGAGTTTTTCTGCATTTGCGGTTTCCTCGTTAACAAAACTTCTGGTGTCTGTGTTTGTGAATACCAATATTCTGCGGAGCACGTGTCACGATTTCAGTAGTCGCATGCAAGATAATTGTATATCCCTCGCTATACAGAGGAACCTGAGTAGCAGAAGACACCTTCGAAGATCTACTTTATCTTATCCCAAGAAAGGATACCTCGACGGCCAAGATAGAAAAGTAACGCCTAGCCTAGAGATAGGCAGCTGGTGAAGGGACAGAGGTAGGTGACATATCTAATCAGCATTAAATGCGCAAATCTCTTATCTACACGCTTAATCAAAGCACGTGGAGAGAGATGATGTGGCAGACTCTGACTGGAAAAGGTTAGCGGTGAACGAAGGTACAATCTGTACTGAGGCTGGGAAGTTCCCGAAGGAACGTGGGTCAGCTGAGGTGGCAGATTCCGACTGGAGAAAGCACGTGGTGAACGAAGGTACCATTTGTACGAAAGGTATATCAGGGAACGATGGATCCAAAGACAGCAAAGATATACCTGGAGCAGAAGGGGCTATAAATACCAAGCTTCACCAACAAACCAGAGGCATTCAATATCTAGGAGAATGAGATCTAGTCTTAAGCTTATACCTCTTTAATGTTTAGAACTTAAGTATTAACTCCAACTTGAGTTCTCTCTATTACTTTGGGAAGCATTTAAGATCTTTGTAACCACTACAACTTAATACAAACAATCACTCATTACCCCGTGGACGTAGATAAAAGTCGAACCACGTAATCTCTTGTGTCTCATGATAACTTAGATCCATTTACATTATATTCGTGTTCTTCGTTATTATTGTGATCTTCGATATCTTTTATAACTTCACATTATCAGTTCAACAGAGGTATCATTACTACATAGTATCCGATCCTCTGAGATGTATACATTACGTAGACTATGGGAAAATTAGTAGTCATAGTTTGGCGCTAGAAGGTTTTGCTCACCAGCTTGAGTTTTTATGTTCCTTTATTACGTAAGTTCTTTGAGATCTTAGCCTCTAAAGACTTGCAATCTTACAGATCAACAAAGTTTTCTGCAAAAACGCACTCACAAAACGTTAAAACTTTTGTTTTGTACTGAAACAACTTTTTTCGATAGAGTATCCTTCGGATCTGAGTACCTCTGAGCACTAAGGAATCTCAGTGAGAATTTTAAGGAGAAAAGATCTTACAAAGCATTTAATAATCCATTTTTCTTGGGAGATCTGACGTCCTATATAATTGTTTTAAACGTTTAAGGTTGTTTTTTCCTAGGGTGTCATAAGAAATTAAATACCCATCTTTTCAGACGTCATTCAATTAATTTTTATGAAAAAGCTGCTTAGTCATCTTCTGTGTCCGAGCATTAATTGCTACTTCTAAAGAAGGCACCCAAGTTGCAGATTTTTCCACTTTTTCTGTGTCATCAGGATAACTAGAGACCGAAGGCATGCAGAAACCAAATGATGTATCAACAAGCTCACGACCAGCGGTTACGAGAGGAAGATCTCAAAAGCCATCTCAAGCGAAACAGAGAAATGAAGCTGAGGACGGACAAAGCGAAATAGCAAGAAGAACGGCTACCAACAAACCACCTACCCCTGCTGAAGGGATGGGGCAAACATCGGGAGCACAACCACTTTACGGCATGCCGTTAACGGAGCATATCAATGTTACGAAGCCACCTGCAGCCAATGCAGGGTTACCCAGAACCTTAGCTCCTACGGGACGAGGGTTGGGAAACTTAACTCCAATCCAGCTAGATCCCGACGCTCCGGTCATAGAAGAAGGAGTGGATGAGTCTGCGGATCCGGCCGACAGCACTCCTCAGAGTGGTGGAATCCACAATGAATAACAAATGGAAGCAAAAGTAGCAGCTTTGATACCACGTAACAAGGAGCATGAGGATGCAATGCACGTGATGGCCCAGGAGAACCAGAACCTCAAAGATATGCTGGATGTACAGATCAAAGGTTCCCAAACTCACCCTTCGTTAAAGAGGCATAAGAACGAAGCTATCTCAGGAAAGACGAAGGGTGGATCTTAACCCACCAAAGGCTAACCCAGCAGGGGGAGCCAGAAAGACATGCCACGATCCGGACGAGATGGACCCAACTTACAAGCCCTCCCAGTCCTACTACGATTAGGCATTTTCCAGAGATGCTCACAATGTAAACATGGTCATGGAGCAAATGGAAAAGATTCGGAAAGAAATACAAGGACTAAAAACCGGCCACGCAGGCGCAAGACTGGAAGAAGTACTCCAAGAAGCGACAACATCTCCGTTGTCTTTTCGCATTTTGAGGGAACCTATCCCTCCGAAATGCCCAGTACCTACGTTTCAGGCATACAATGGTACCTCAGAACCCACAGCCCACCTACGGTACTACACTCGTGTCCTTGCCCATTGGGAAAGAGATAAGGTATTACTTTGTAGGTACTTTCCTGCAAGCTTGACGGGATCAACATTGGCATGGTATGATAATTTACCAGCAAACTCAATTGACTCTTTTGAGCAATTATCTACGGTGTTCTTGGAGATATACATGTACAACAAGTCAACAAAGGAAGGGTTAGATAGGCTATATGCTTTAGCTATCGGACCCCGGGAAACATTGATGCAATACACAGACAGGTGGCAGAAGACATGCCAAGCAATTGGGAAAGTCAATCCAGAAATTAGCATTAATTGCTATAAGTACGGACTTGATAGAACCTCGGTTATCTTCGTGGAGCTTCACAACCGAGCCCTTGATTCCGAAGGAGAGCTTAGGGTTGTCCAAGATCGCTACATCAGACTCGAAGAAATACAGAAGGATAACCCCAGGGCGCAAACAAAGACAACAACAGCTCCGCAATGAACCAACTCTTTGGAACCAATTCCGGAGATACCTAAGAGACAAAACGAAGCCGGGGGCAGAACCGGCTCTTGAGAAAAAAGATCAAAATACGTAGATGGCAAAGGCAGAGGAAAAGGAAGAGAAGAGTTTGTAGATAAAGTCTACACGAATCTGAATACAATGTTTTCCCACATTCTAAGCAAGGAAGGAGCGAAGCCGGGCTTTCCTTACCCTAATACTAGGGGCAAGCAACCAGATAAAACAAAGGAGGCTAAGGAGTACTGTGAGTACCACCAGTACTACGGGCATACAACTGACACATGCTATCACCTAAGGAACACGATTCAAAGATTTATAGAAGAAGGAAAGTTCATGGAGTATGTGCAAATACAACCAGCGGATACAAAGGTAATACCCAAGAAAAGGGTAGAACTACCTCAGGACGGCAAATACATCAACATGATCACATTCTCCAGCGGAGGCCAAGAAGAACTACTCGAAGATATCCTCGAGTTGGCTCGGAACAGAAGAAAGCTAGAAGCCCACGAAGTGTTCAAGCTAAGTGGACCACCTACTAGCACATGGGAAGAATGGATGGCTACGCCATTAACATTCTCAACAAGAGATGTCAACCAGGAAGTCGAGATGCACAACGTTCCACTTGTGATCACTCTTCCAATACATGGATGGAATGTTACGAAGGTCCTCATTGATGGAAACAGCTCGTTAAATGTACTGTTCTACGAACCATACTTACGTATGGGTTTGACAGCTGAGAAGATGGATTCATCCACTTGCACAATATATGGCTTCAATGGAGCAGTTTGTAGACCAAAAGGAGAAATTATCTTGCAAGTACGCGCAGGACCCTTAGTAACCAAAACAAGGTTCTGTGTTGTGGAAGCACCTTCGACCTACAACGTCATTATGGGACGACTATGGGTCCATCGGTTAAGAGGAACAACTTCGACTTATCATCAGTACCTTCTATTCCCTACACCCATGGGTGAAATAGAAATCAAAGGTGATCAACAAGACGCAAGGCTACGCAATTTAGCTGAAGTCAGAGTCAACGAAGAAAGAGTTGCTGCACAGCAACATGAAAGAAAAAGACGAAGGGAAAATGCCAACGAAGTAAAAGACGAAGGCTTCGAAAAGGCGAGCACCTCCGCCACTCCGGTAGTGGACATCTCCGCCAAATGAAAATTACAGAAATGCACTCCTACACGACCTCAAAAAAAAACCTTCTAACCGGTAGAACCAACAAATAAAATCAACATCAGAACGGAGACGGAACCAAAGATTATCAACATCGGAACTTTACTATAAGAGGACGAGGAGATGCAACTACAAAGGCTACTACGGGACTATGAAGATGTCTTTGCATGGTCAATGGAAGACATGCCAAGAATTGACCCGAATTTGGTCTCCCACCACCTTCGGCTCAAACCAGAAATGCCACCATTCAAGCAACGTATCCGCAAGGTGGCAGATATCTACCAAGAGGCAGTAAAGAAGGAGTTGCAAAAGCTTTTGGCAGCAGGATTCATACGAGAAGTCAAATATCCCACGTGGATATCTAACATGGTCATCGTACCCAAGAAGAACGGAGGAGTACACATTTGCATCGACTTTAGCAATCTCAACAAAGCGTGCCCCAAGGACAGCTACCCGCTGCCAAATATTGACCAACTGATCAATGCAACCGAAGGTCACCAGAGACTATCCTTCATGGATGGCTACTCCGGTTACAACCAAATCTCCCTTGCAGAAGAAGATCAGGAGCATATTGAGTTCTTTACCCCACGAGGCTTGTATTGCTATACAAGGATGCCTTTTGGACTAAAGAACACGGGGACAACATGCCAGCGATTGGTAGACAAAATCTTTAGGCCATGGATAGGCAAGATACTATAAGTCTATGTGGACGACATGCTCGTCAAGAGCAAAAAGGAGAAAACCCACCTATCAGACCTAAGGGAGATATTTGAAGTCATGAGAAACTTTCACATGAAAGTGAACCCGGAAAAATGCACGTTTGGAGTAACCTCAGGAAAATTCCTAGGATACTTGGTAACTAAGCGAGGAATAGAAGTGGACCCCGAAAGGGTCAGAGCAATAATGGAGATGCCATCTCCGAAAAAACTAAAGGAAGTACAAAAGCTAAATGGAATCTTAGCTTCCATGGGAAGATTCATAGCAAGGTCATCGGACAAATGCAAGGCATTTTTCGATACACTAAGGAAAGGAAGCAGGTTCGTGTGGACCACGGAATGCGAGCAAGCTTTCCAAAAAATCAAGGAGCACTTGGCATCAGTACCCATCTTACAGAAGCCATATCCAGGTGAAATACTCACTCTATACTTAACAGCCACAAGCTACGTGGTAAGCATAGTATTGGTACGAGACCAAAGGCAAGGAGAAAAGCTCATCTACTACATCAGCAAAACACTTAGTTCAGCAGAACGTAACTACACCAAGGTGGACCAACTTATATATGCCTTAGTAGTGGTAACACAAAAACTAAGGATATATTTTGATGCACATACCATCCGAGTCTTCACGAAGGCTCAAATAGGTCAAATCCTCGATAGCACGGAGAAAATTGGAAGGGTGGAAAAATGGAATGCCATGATCAAACTGTTCCACATAATTTTTGAAACTAGGAAGGCTGAGAAATCACAAATCTTAGCAGACTTTCTGGCAGACCTACCTCTCAGCGACGAAGCGGAGGTAGATGACATCCCAGGAATGGAGGAAGACAAGCAAGAACCAGAAGATCTGCTGGAACCTCAGAATTCACGAAGATGGGAGATATTCGTAGATGACTCCTCTAATGGAGAAGGCGCAGGCATAGGGATTGTAATAACAACCCCTACCGGAGACCGACTCATCTACACGTTTAGGTTAGAATTCGAACAATACACCAACAACATCACAGAATATGAGGCGATCATACATGGTCTATGCTTGGCACGAGAGCTAGGATTATTAGATGTTCGGTTGACTAGTGACTCACAGCTGGTCATTAGGCAAATCGAACTCAAATACCAGACTTTGGATCCAGTGTTATCTTTGTACCTAAAGCTAGCTCAGGAGCATGCGTCAAAAATCAGCAACATAACATTCAGGCATGTATGTCGAAAAGACAACATACACGCAGATGCCTTAGATTTCATATCCTCTATGCTAAAAGACAGAAAAACCACCGCCGTACAAATTGGAAGGATATACGAACTTTCGATAGAAGAACCCATCTCAGGCGCTGAGGAAGCTCTGGCCATTTAAACTCGGTCCATGAGAGAAGCAGACAAAGGAGAAATAAACGAAGAAATAAAAGAATCAGATGACGAAGCTGAAGAGCTGACAAATACCAATCCATGTCAGACAAAGGCAACGAAGACGAAGCAGAAGATGATTGGAGGATTCGTATCCACCGGTACCTTGACAAAGGTACCTTACCAGTCGATGTTAAGGAAGCTCGGAAACTCGAATCAAAAGCAGCAATGTACAGCCTTCGTGATGGAATACTGTATAGGAGGTCATTTCTCGGACCTCTAATACGGTGCCTCTCATGAACCGAAGGGAGGAAAATACTCCACGATATACACAGCGGAGATGCCGGAAACCATAACGGAAGAAGATCCTTGGCGGTCAAAACCGAAATGCAAGGATACTACTGGCTAAGCATGGACGAGGATTAAAAGAACGTGGCTAAGCGATGTGAAAGATGCCAACGCTTTGCCAGGAAAATCAAAGAACCAGCAACGGAGCTATACTCAGTCATCAGCCCTTGGCCATTTGTCAAATGGGGGTTGATATTTTCGGACCCTTGATAGAGGAAACCTTGAGAAGAAAATACTTTATTGTGGCTACGGATTACTTCACCAAGTGGGTGGAAGCAAAGCCTTTGGCAAGAATTAGGGACACAGATGTCTTTAAATTCTTGTTTGAGCAAATCATATGCAGGTTCAGAATACCAGCCGCCATAGTCTAAGACAACAGCAAGCAGTTACAAGGAAAAAACATTGACATGTTGTTTGATACCTTCAAAATTCAAAAGAACAAGTCCACTCCTATATACCCTAAGAGCAATGGACAAGCGGAGGCGACCAACAAAGCCATGGCAATGAACTTAAAAAAGAAGCTAGGAGCATACAAGAAGAGATGGTGCGAACAATTGCACAACGTCCTATGGGCCTATCGAACTACAAGAAGGTCAGCTATGGGGGAAACTCCATTCTTGCTGACCTACGGAGCCGAAATAGTCATCCCAACGGAGATAATACTCCTAACAACGAAAACAGAGGCATGGGAGAAGAATCTAACAACATACTTGATGTTAGAAAAGATGGATGACCTTGAAGAAAGAAGGGAAGTAGCTTTTCAAAGGATGGTAAACTATCAACGAAGGCTAGCTCGGGAATACAACAAGCGGGTCATCCCTCGAAACTTTGTGGTCGAAGAATACGTACTACGTCAGATACCGCCATATCAAAGAAAGAATGATTGAGGAAAACTAGCTCCGACATGGGATGTTCCCTACATCATACATGACATCGCCGGAAAAGGGTCTTACTACCTAAGAACCCCCAAAGGTGAAGTGCTACAGCATCCTTGGAATGCGATGTACCTAAAAAAGTACTACCCGTAAGAGAATGGTGATCACTCGGGAGAAGAAATGAACGGGCAATAGCCTACCATGTTATGTCCCTAATCTAAGGTATTATAAACCTTAATAATCAATGAAAGAAACTTTTTGCTAAAAATTAGTTTTGATTAATACAATTGGGTTAGAATAGACACCCTCTGTCAGGATTGACGATGAGGCAAGGAAGGGCATAACTGCGCATATGTCAATCTCGGATCCTCGGGGCGACAACTCCTTTCATGAGGCATAAGAAAAAATAAGACATCCCTATAGAGATACCTAGTCGAAGTAAAGCAGTCTTCGCGCTGAACGCGTAGGGTTACAGGAAAATTATTTCCTACGTAGGGACCTTCTCCACCATGATACCTTCTGGCCAAAGGATATCAGAGTAGGACGTTGAATGTTCCACCAAAGGTTAAGCATACCTTAGCACCTTGTGATAACTTGATTGTGTGATCAATTAGACACATTACGTCTAAAAAAAAGAAACATGCAGTAACATAAATGAAATGACAATTTTACCAAAATATATCTAACATGTCTTAAAAGTTGCAGATAACAAAGGTCCAAAACCTTTCAAAGTATTGTTTCGAAGAAAATAGACATCCAAGCTAAAGAAGATACCTCAGTTGAGGACATAAAACAATAAAGAGTTTACTTAAACAAAGCTGGAAACGACATAATCAAGGATAAGGAAGACGAGGAAAGACCACTCCGTCATCTTGGCGTTCAGCTTCAGCAAAGGCATCATTGATGTAATCAATGGCCGAGTGCTCATACTGCACCTTCATCCGAGAAGCTTGGGTCTCCAAATCAGAAGCTGATTTTTGACGAAGCTCCATCATCTGGGCACTGAACTGGTCATTGGCCTGCTGAAGTGCCTCAGCTTTAAACTTGTCAGCAGCATCGAATTTGTGAGCAATCTCCGATGAAGACACTTGACCCTTGAGAAGGTTGATCTTGGCATTCGCTCCTACAAGCTGCTCCTGGAGACCTATGGACGTAAGAGGGATAAGTAAATAAAATCGGCAACAAGGGGCACAAAAAATGCTACGGGAATAAAAGAAGACCTAATCCACCTCCAGCATGGCTAAGAGATTCTTCTAAACTATGTTGGGATTCGGCAAGATCCACCTCAGCAGCATCAAGTTCCTCCACAAGGGTGTCTCGTTCGGTCCGGAGATCCTCAACATCAATCCGGAGCGAAGCATTCTCATAGGATAAAACCTGGCAAACATTCTCTAACTCTTCCAATCTCTTAACCAAAGATGCATGGGACATGGAAGAAGGCACAGAACCAGCCTCAACAAGTTTGTTCTTAAAAGAGCAGACCTCAGAAGACAAAACGTTACGTTCTGCGGTAACCTTGGCTAAGGAGACGCAGGCATCTTCGAAATCCGTTTGATACTTTTTACGGATAATTTCTTGAGCTGAGAGGCGTTTCTCAACCAAGGAAATATCCTCCTTTTTCTTTAAAATAAGACCCTCTTTCCACTTAAGGGCTTCATCACATTCTTTACGGAGCGAAGCCATCTGCTTTACGAGATCTGTGTTATGAGCAGATTCAAGAGAAATTTGGGTCTCGTTATGAACAGTCACGTTCATCAACCTATCAGACTTCTTATGATAATACCAAACATCGAAGGTCAACTTGGCTACCTGCTCCCGGAGATGTCTGAGATCACTAGAGTTACCAGATGACAGGCGTAGGTTGTCTCAGGTCTATACTACCAAACAAAAGTAAAAACAAAGCTAGGGAAAAGAAGAAACGAACCTATGGCTTTGGAGGATTCAGCAGCCAGAGCAGAATCAGCGTCCTTACGACCATCCTCAGCAGCCTTTGCAGCGTTATTTGCTCTCTCAAGGGCCAACAAGAAATCCTCTAGGGACCTCTGAGTTTTTCTAAGATCACTCTCTAGCAAAGATATCTTTGCAGCAGAATCAGCATCACTAGAAGAAGATTGTTGTGCACTAGCAATGTCATGATCTTGATGGGTGCGCTCCAACATAGCACTCAAGTGAGTACACTTAGCCCTATAAAACTTGAACAAGGTGCATCCAACGTCGATTTGTTTGCAAAGATGCAAACAAAGGAGCATAAGAACAAACGGAGGTTTCAAAACAAGGCATAAAACAATAAGGTAAGAATCACTTACTGGGAACAACGAAAGACGAGGAAGGAAATCAGCGTAGGTGTCCATGAAGGCCTCCATCTCTTGGATGCTACCCCTGCGGATTTCACCAAAGCTTTGGCTAGAGCGAAGGAAGTTCGGGTCAAAGAATAGATTCTTAGCCACATGATATTGAGCAGACAAAACATCTAACTATGAAGCAACCTCCAAAGAACCAGCCAGTTGATGACGATCAACCTCAGTAGAAAAGGGACCCTTTGCATCCCGCAGTATGGTTTCAAGGATAACATCTTCAGAACTCCCAAGACTCAAGCTCTCAGGTAACTTACCCTTCCCAAGATCCGTAAGAACCCCACCAATCGCCTGAGAACGAACGTGGGGGACAAGTACTGAATCCTCACCACGACGAAGAGACGGCATGGTGGATGAGATGGGAATGGAAGAGAAGGCTTGGCAAGAAGTACCACCTAAGTCCATATCACCAGCAGAGGGAAGATTACCAAGTACGGTCCAATCTGGTGACGAAGGTGGAGGTCCAACAACTTTTCTAGCAGGGGCAGTAAAAACAGACTGGGAGCTTCCCAAAGAAGCAGGCGTTACACTGAAGGAGAAGCTACCAAGATAAATCACAACCTTCTTCTTCGGCTGAGAGTCTGAGCCACCATCCCTCACCATAGGAGCAACACCTTTCGCAAACGAACCACTCGAGTTGAGCGAAGTAGCAGGAGATGATTGAAGACTCTTGGAAGATATCATTATAGCACTGGTAGTAGCCGAGGTAACAGGTTGCAGATCACCATGAGCATAAAACGAGGGTACCTTTAGCAACGAAGTAGGAGTCACAACTTGAACACTAACTGGGCTCACCAAAGAAGTATCACCGGCAACTGGGAGGTTATCACCTTTCATAGAGACAGCACGAAGGCGACTAGGACTATCTTTGGAAAAATCTTCCTCAATATCGTCCAAGTGAGGACTAAGGGAAGTATCCTCGACGTCCTCCATATCTTCGTCATCTTGTTCTTCCGCAACAACCTAAAGATCCTCATCGAATTCCTCAATATCAATTACAGCCTTCAACTTGCCTTTCCTCTTGGAGGACTATAGAAGAACACATGCATCAACTAAGGATCAGGGGAAAAATACTAAGGAACCTACGAGCACAAAGGTATAGATATAATCCTTACCTCCGCAGGTGTTGGTGTAGCCGCTTCAATCGAAGCCTTTCTTTTCCTGGTCCTGGTAGCTACGGATTTACCAGCAGAGCCTGGAGCAGTCCAAGCAGAAGAAGCAGGGGAAGACTGCAAAGGAGCTATCATAATACTGAGCAAAGGCTACAAAACAAAGAAAACAAAAAATGATGAAAAACTTTTGTAGCAGATGAAGGTTACCTCATGAGAAGCAACAGGATTAAAAACCCAAGGTTGACATCCATCATACTTGGCAGGCAAAGAGAAAGCTGTACGAGGAATGCTGGGATCTGCGGTAGTAAAACCGTAGGCCCAGGGACCCACCACACGAAGAGGAGTACGCGCCCAGTGATCATCATGATCAAGACGGATGCGGTCAGACTTCGGCAATAAAATCTTAGCAGAGTAAGGGATGACAGTTAGACCAGTCCTGTCGATCTCCTCCAACAGACGAAGGCTGTTGCCCTCCATAATCTGCTTAGCAGTAACATGATACGGCGGGGGCCAACACTCCAAGGAAGAAGGCTACTTTTCTGAAAGGCATCAACATAAGTAGCATTGAAGTTGGCAGGGGTATAATCCTCTTGCTTAGACCTTCCATGAGCAAAAGGGTCATAAGACTTCAAAGTAGTCTTACCCTTGCTACGGTACCAACACTCACGAAGGGCGCGCCAGTAGTTACCAGTGTACTACATGATCCCTCGAACCTGAGTCTTGTTCACCGGATCATCCCTGGTAGACAAAATATCATAGTAGAAAGGATCCTTTCTAATAAACAAAGGCAGGAGCATACCTGTGGCCAACTGGCCAACACTAATCAAGAGATTGTTCTCATCGTAAGGAAAGCTTCGAATCATGGATTCGGTAAGAACATCAGGGCCTTCGAAAAAAGATATATCAAATTTATGCAGACGGGAAGGACTTGGAGATCTCAGTCAAAGATAAGTTAGTATAACTATCTTTGTCACGAAGCTGCAACCTTTGGAGTTCAAAATGAGGTGGAGGGGGAGGAGGATCCTCAACAGCAACTTCTTCTACCTCAGCTTCCACGGCTACCTCAGGTCCCTCAGGTATCTCAGTATCCTCAGGGGGCGGAGAGGGCGTAGCATCAGGATGATCCATACGCGGAGAAGGCTCAGTCGACGATCTAGGCCTCGGATCTTTACGCGCAGGCTTCTTCGGAAGTCTCATAATTCCTAGCACCAGCAGGAAGAACAGCACTTCAACAATGGCGGACAAAATTTGCAGTTGACTCAAAAACATATTTGGGGCAAAAACAAGCATAATTTGGGCATGGGTTTGCTTAAACCAACCAAAGGAAAATGTTCAATCCCATCTTAAGACAAAATGGAGGATTATCCATCACCCTAGCCAAAATTGCAGATGAAGAACAGTCATGGCATAATTAGGGTAAAATCATGAAACGAGAAGTAACCCGTGTCATCAAATGACATGAAGAAGCATGGGAAGAGGAAAATCAATACATGCAAAAATGACAGCAACTTCAACAATCAAAGAAAGAAGAAAACAAAGCAAAGCATGGAGAATATGAAGAGTTGCAAGAGCAACACATACTAACCTGTTGATGATAAACGAGCGCGAGAATCCAAAAGCCAAGAAGAAAACCGGCAGTTAGAGGAAGGGAAGACGAAGAAAAATCTTTGAGAAAGGGAGAGAGAGCGACAGTTCGTGAGGAGAAGGGAAAGTTAATAAAATTCCTTCTGATTATTCTCTTCTTATAGGCAGCTGGAGAATCCAAAAATTTGGGTGTCCCGAAATTCAAGGGGAAGTTATTGCATGAAAGGACACATGGGGATCACCCAACCGATACGTGCAAAAATGGCGGCATTACTGAAGTTTTTTCTTCCAATCCTAACAAACGGTGGAATATGAAATAAAAGGGGCAAACTGTGAATACCAATATTCTGCAGAGCACGTGTCACGGTTTCAGTAGTCACATGCAAGATAACTGTATAGCCCTTGTTATACAGAGGAACCTGAGTAGCAGAAGACACCTTCGAAGATCTACTTTATCTTATCCCAAAAAGGGATACCTCGACGGACAAGAAAGAAAAGTAAAGCCTAGCCTAGAGAGAGGCAGCTGGCGAAGGAACAAAGGTAGATGACATATCTAATCATCATTAAATGCACAAATCTCTTATCTACACGCTTAATCAAAGCACGTGAAGAGATATGATGTGGCAAAGTATGACTGGAAAAGGTTAGCGGTGAATGAAGGTACAATCTGTACTGAGGATGGGAAGTTCCCGAAGAAACGTGGGTCAGCTGAGGTGGCAGAGTCCGACTGGAGAAAGCACGCGGTGAATGAAGGTACCATTTGTATGAAAGGTATATCAGGGAACGATGGATCCAAAGACAGCAAAGATATACCTGGAGCAGAAGGGGCTATAAATACCAAGCTTCACCAACAAACCAGAGGCATTCAATATCTAGGAGAAGGAGATCTAGTCTTAAGCTTATACCTCTTTAATGTTTAGAACTTAAGTATTAACTCCAACTTGAGTCTCTCTATTACTTTGGGAAGCATTTAAGATCTTTGTAACCACTACAACTTAATACAAACAATCACTCATTACCCCGTGGACGTAGACAAAAGTCGAACCACGTAATCTCTCGTGTCTCATGATAACTTAGATCCATTTACATTATATTCGTGTTCTTCGTTATTATTGTGATCTTCGATATCTTTTATAACTTAGCATTATCAGTTCAACAGAGATATCATTACTACATAGTATCCGATCCTCTGAGTTGTATACATTACGTAGACTATGGGAAAATTAGTAGTCACAGTGTTATTTCTTTTCTGCATTATAATTTTTTATATAATTAAAATATCACAGGTTGTGCGTAGTTCAATCAATTGGTAAATCCAACCTTTGGTTGTTGATTGAAATTGATATACACTTGAACATTGGTCTTTGGTGCCGTTCAAGTTGTTTCTCATAATAATCGGGCTCGCGAATTTCTATTTGTTTGATTTGCTGATTACATTGAGAAACATAGATATAACTCTTGGATATATTTTCCGTGATTGAGTCTTACTGTCTAGTTGATTCTCTTGGAATTATATTGGAGTTAGTCCATACTGATTGCCCCCATGCTTTTTCATTTGGTATCAGAGAAGGAAAACACGTTTAAGACCTCCTAAGTCTGTGTTTGTTGCAATCTGACTTTATGGACAGAAGTGTTATCTCTATAAACGTACCGTCAGTCTTCGAATTACTTATGGTGAAAAATTTCTATGCGTTCCTTTCTCCAAGCACGTGATTTTCAATAATGGGTTCGTGTAGTTAATGGCTATGATCGGTTGTTACTGAAGGCGATGTAACTGTTCCAAAGGATATTGGTGGATATGATTTTGCCGATATTCTCGCTGCAAATCAAAATTATGACGGATTAAATGTTATCATCCATGCCATTACCCCATATCTTCAGCACCATGTGACTACGTGTACTAAGTCTAAAGATGCTTGGGATATCTTAGAAACTGTATTCGAAGGAAATTCCTCTGAGAAAGAAGCTAGGCTCAAAACCTAAATTCTGATTGGGAAAACCTTTGTATGGCTGATGAAGAATAATTTGATGAATTTAATCACAAAGTGTCTGAAATTGTTAATGCATCTTTTGCATTAGGTAAGACTATTCCCGAAAAGGACATTGTGTTGAAAATTATCAGATCGTTGCCAGCTAGATACGATTCTAAGAAACATGTCATCGTTGAAGGAAATAACCTTGATACACTTTCCAGAAATACTCTTATTGGGAAGTTAAAATCTTTGATCATGAGCATACATCCAAATTTGGAAAGGATACTGCTTTCAAAGCAAAAAAGAACACTAAATTGCTTGACAAAAGTAAAAGTGTCGGCACCTCTGTTGTTGATCCTATTGAGACTGATTCATCAGATGAAGATCTTGATAACTCATTCTCACTAATCATAAAGAAGTTTAGAGATCTTCTTTTGAAGAGAAATAAACGGTTCATCAGAGATAAACCTAGGTCATCAGTCAAACCTCATGACTGTGCTCCTCCTAAAAACAGGGACACCGTCGATACTGATGATGAGGATATTCCATAGTGCTTTAAGTGTAAAGGTTTTGGTCATTTTGCTAATGAGTGTCCAAATCGTAGAAAATACACTAGAAACAAAGGTCTTGCTGCAACTCTTGATGAAATGTATGATCACTATGATTTAAATGAAGATGAAAAGTCAAGTGTTGTGCTCCTTGGTTAAAATATTGATTTTGATAATTATAGCAATATGTACATCAATCTTGATATTCTTCCTAGAGAAACTTCTTCAACCACTTTGGAGGATAAAATGGATTTTTCCATGTCTACTAAAAAATCTATCTCACATGTTTCAGGTACCTCAATTTGTTTAGCAGCATGCTCATCTATGGTGTCTGAACCATCCTCCACATTGACATGTTCTTATTGTACTCTTAAGGGTCATGAACTCTTTAAGTGTTTCAAGTACCAACATAAAATAGGATATGTCAACAAACTTCAATGGAGAGCAAATCGATTATCAAACAAGCTCAAACTTGTTCATAAGTCGAATTCATCTGAGGTATGTAAACTCAACTCGTCTCCGAAAAAGTTAATTTCTAAAGAAAAAAAATAGACCTCTACAGAAAAGAACAAGGCTAAACATTCTGTGAAAAGGGGTATTAAGAATTCCGTACAAGAAGTGTATGGTGGACAGATTATTGTTCACCCCAATACAGCTTAACTGTGTTGAAGGTGTATCTTGTCTCATGTGCCTGGTTTCAAAGAGACAAGAGATGAGCACAGATCAGGCTTTAGGAAAAGAAAATTCTTTTTTTTTCTTTGTTTTTATTTTTTTATTTTTTTTATTTTTTTTTTCTAAAATATTTCTACTATATTATTATTAATATAATTTTTTTATAAGAAACTGGTTGGTAACCGTGCAACAAGTTGTGCTTCAACCCCTTTTTGGATAGCTAAACCTACTTTAATGAAAAGAAAATTACGAACTTTAACATTAGCATCATGTTTAGCTATATAATTTTTCAACCTCAACAAAAACTCTATGGTTTCGATACCAAGCTCACCTAAGGTAGTAAAGGCCAAGGAACCAAAACTATACCCATTGGCTCTACATACATCAAGGTATTTACAACGTTTGCGCTCAATGGCTCTAGACAAGGCAATACCAGGTGTAAAAGCATCTACACCACCCCCCGCAAACGGAGAAACTCCCGTCACGTCCAAACAAGTATCTCGCCCCTCCTCCCAATTGTAGACAAGGATGTCTGCAGGTCTGGAATTGCTACCATCGCGAGATAAGAAACCCAAAGACGCTTCAACTTTAGTGTGTACACCTGCCCTATAACAAATATCCGCATAGGTATCACGAACAAGATCATGTCTAAACTTGAGTCCAACTTCATGTGCACAATGTAAGGCGTGATCACCATATATATCCATGTCCATGTTACAACACAAACATTTACTAATTCCTGCAAAGAGGGGAATGCCCAATCTGTAACAAAGAACTGCACAAAATTGACGCGGTCCCATTTTATGTCCAAGCCCAGCAACAGGAATAGCAAGTAAATAATCTTGAGCATGCTTGATTTTGTTACATTGCCAAAGTACTGAGTCACGTCGTGACATATTGAAAAGCGAAGGCATAGCTTTTGTCACACCTGCAAAATACTGAACTGCCAGTGAATGCATAGGATGGGGGCAGTTAAGAGCTTGCTAAGTTGTGAAGAATCAATACCACATACTTGAACAAAATGATCGAAAGCATGCTGATATGTTGGACCCTCAACTGGAATGCCTAAAGATGTAGAGTCAGTTGATATATTGTGTAAGAGAACCCCCTGTAGATGTAGGGTCTGAGTATAAGACGCAAAAAAAACAATATTGCATAGTATCAAACATGGAATAGATACCAAGACCACCATCTCTAATGGGTAAAGATACTAGCCTCTGCTGTAATAATCCAAAACCTGGTCCATCACTAGTCACTAGCTTTCTCATATACTTATGAAGATAACCATCGAATATTACATGTGATTCTTTCACATGATCAGGAGCAGTAGTACGCATTGTAAAGTATAGTTTAGAAACACCTATATAGTTCCGAAGAAGTAGCAACTCACTTTGGGGATCTTCAAGTTTGCTTACTGCCGTCATCAACTAAATGGTCTTATGTACCCTGTCAAGAACCGATTGACTGCAAAAATTAACATTTAAACTCACAGGACCACCAAGTAATTTAACTCCTATAGAAGATCTACCTATATCAGCAGGAAAAACACCATCTTGCAGACTCCTTACATCCGTTGAAGGCCACAACAATTCCGTTTTTTGAACATTGAGACGAAGCCCAACAGTTGCACCTTCATTCTTAACAATATGAAAAGCCTTAGAAACCTGCATGGTATCTCCTATAATGGTACCATCATCCAAATACCATGCCTGCAAATCAAGTTGAACGTGTTGAGATATCTTTAAAACGAGAGGATGCAGGGTCAGTGAGAAAAGTAAAGGCCCTAAAGGGTCCCCTTGTTGTACACCTTGTGCAGAAGAAAGAGTAGAAGCACCATAATAGAGTTTGGCAGGAGATGCATAGCAGAATTCAACCCATTTAGAAATACTAGGGCATTTAAGACATACTTCCCTTAGCATTGCAGACCTATCCACGAGGTTAAAAGCATTACTGAAATCTACGAGAAGCATAGACATGGAGTTAAGACTATGTTTCTCAACCAAAATACGATTCACTGAGCGTAAAATGGCTTCTCCTCCACATGGTATACCAACACCGAATTGGAAATCACTTAAATAACTAGTCATGTCCTTACTAACAAGTGAAGCAGCAACATTAGAAATTGGTATTGAAATTGTTTTTGTTTTTGGAATTTTGTTGATCTTTTCATATTAGAAATTGGTATTGAAAAAGTTTTCCTTTTTTCATTGAAAGAGGGTTAAAATCTACAATTTTTCCTTCCTTAGGGTTAAGAGTTGGTCGTACGTGAATCCTACTGTATATAGGTTCCGTAACCCTACATTCTTTTTTCTTTCCCTGAAAACTCTTTTTATCACAAGATTGCTTGTAGAGCTTTAATTGTGTATTTCTCTCATAATTCCATATTTGAATGGAGACTCTAAGCATCATATCTTATGATGGAAAAGATGTTAATATGATTGTTAAGCCATTAATCATGAAGGAAAAAGATAAATCTCATTCCTCTACAACTTTGAAGAGAAAAAAGAAGAATATGAAGAAACCAAGGGCTATCCCCTCTAATCTTAAGAAGTTTTCTGGTGTTCTTGAAGAGTTGAAGGAAACAAGGAAGAAGATTCAACAAATAAAGGTTATTGTTCTAAGAACTCTTGAAATTCAGAAGGCCCTAGTTCGGCATCAGTCAAGAAGGTTTGTTGGAATTGACTCCTTTCTTCATGAACCTTATGTTCCAATGGCTGTTGACAACAAGGAGTTCGGGGACGATAAAGAATTTTTCAAAGGTCTTAATGTCTAGGAAACTTCTTATGAGAATTTATTTTTATGTTTTAAGAAGGATAACTAGGGCTTGGAATAGAATTATTGTGATTACACATAACTATTGCCAACGATTTTCATCTTACAATGTTTTAGATTTATTTATTTAAATTCTAAGTTATTTGGAAGATGATTTTGCAGTATTAATCTTTATAGGTTTTATATATTGCAATAATGTTATGGGATATGTGTGTTTACGTCCGTGAACTACGATTGTCCCATGTATGTCAAAAGTTAAGTCTATTATGTCATTATGCAAATATTGATAAAAGATAGAATGAACTTTTGAATATTCCGCAGTATTGATCTTTCCCTGATCCACTTCTATGTGAAAGTACTGTATGGCTCCGTATGTTTTCTTATATTGAGCATTTCCGATTAAATTAATCATTAAAGTTCCTTTGTGGTTAATTTAATTGAGTTTTCTTGATACAAATTCATGTTTCATGTGATTTATTAATGTCCAGAGAAATCCTTATTTTCTTGTAAAAGTAAGGTCGCTCTTATTTTTCTTTCGGGAATGACATTATATGGGGGAGTGTTCTTAATTGAACTTGTGCTTAATTGTCAAATCTTTGTGGGGAGTGCGGCTGTGGAATATTGTATGAGTTATCTTGTATCTTTATAAAATCCTTGATGAATACACTAAGTTTCGACTATGTGAAATCATCGAAACAAAGTTGATATGTTCTCTTTTAGTCATGAAATATCTCTTTGAGAATTTCATTATGATCCTGCTAGTTTTCGTACATTTGCCAATTTATATTGACAAAAGGAGGGAGAATTATTTTGTAGTTCACACTACATATACATATGATTTACGAATCATTATGTAAGGGGGGGGGGTGTTTCATTGTGAGATGAAGCATTGACTAAGGGGGAGTGATAAATATCACTGTAGTATTATTGTCAAAGTTGTGATACAATTGAACTTTGATGTTGTGTAATAATACCATGACACTGTATAACAATAAGAAAACAATCTTGTGTACTTATTGTTATGGCTACGGATATTCAACAACTATGATGCTCAGTTTAACACGTTCAGAATCACTGGAGTACTTGGAGTGACGAAGAATTCAAGTAATGTTGAAAACCCAAGGAAATCAAGCATTTGGATGATAAGCTACAAAGTTTATTTATTTTGTAATCCATATGTATTGATAGTTATGTCACTAAAATTGACAAAGGGGGAGATTGTTAGAGCACTGCTCGGTCGAACTCGCAAGCGTCTCAAGCTTTTTTGTCAAGTTTAGTTGTCAAAACTATAAGTCTTGATTTCTAGTCTACTTATAGCTATGTCTCGGATTAGGATAGAATGTGTAGTTGAGCTTTATACTTCACGGCGTTCATCGGTTGATTACGAAGAACTACTAAGGGCATCTTGTGGAACTTCATCAACAAAAGGTATGTGGAGACTTGAACTCATCAATCACTCAGAAGTCTATTCTATTTTATCTCCTATTGAGACAAAGTCGTATATCTATATAGACTTTACATTATACACACTGATATTTCGAGCTGAGTTTAACTCGCCTATATCTTTCTCGAAATATGTGTTGGAAAGCTTTTTGCTTTAACTACGTTCATCATTATTCTTGACGAAAGTCAAAAGATGATCATGTGAAAATCACATGGTAACATCTTACATGATTTGTGTGAGACAGTCATTTGATGTAGAATCGGAATGTTTCGTATTGATCATTCGATCACTTAAAAATTGCTTATAAGCTAATAGTTTGTGTGAGACAGCTATTGTCGTCTTTTAAGAATGCTACAATTATTGAAATGGGAGTTAAGAGCTAAAACCCATGTCTAGATACATTACGGTTTGTGTACTAAGTGTACAAACTGTTTTGATGGAATTCAGGACCATAAGTTAAGTTTGCATACCCGTTCGCAAACTTATTCAACTGTTTAAGTTAGGGTACTTAAAGTTTGGTACCCGTTCGCAAACTGATTTAACTGTTGAAGTACGGGAACCAAGTTTGCGTACCCGTTCGCAAACGGTTTCAACTGAGTTCGGTCCATAGCTAAAGTTTGCGTACCCGTTTGCAAACTGTCGTCTTGTGACCAATGTACGGAACTTAAGTTTGCGTACCCGTTTGAAAATTTAAGTGGTTCAAGTTTTAAAATCGGTTAAGTATGATTTCATACTCATGAACAAATACATTTATATATTAAGGAATGCAATCTTTTCAAACCGTGACTAAAATGTTCATGAACTGATTCTTTTGAATCAATCCGATTTTGCTTCAATTGTGTCTTGTATACTTCTATGAGAATATAAACAATTAAACAACTCTATGAGTAACACAATTAAATTCATTTGATTATCAATTGTTCTAGAAGTGATAAGATGGACATGGTTAACAAAAAAGTGTTCATATGGCTAACTTCGGTTAACTGTTATTGAGCCAACTCAATATACACGTTTAGGTACGGTTACCCATATCTAAATAAAGGTATATTTCATTTGTGTGTAACAAGCTAAGACCATCTAACGGTGGAAAGATATCATCTTGAATCTTAAATCAGGTTTCATCCAACGGTGAATATTGATTGCTTTTTTCCAAAGTTATCAAACCCTGATTTGAATACTATATAAGGGAGAACTCTAGGAACTGGGAAACCTAATCCCCACACCTCTTGTGTGATACTAATTGCGACTAGAGTCGATTCTCCTTTAACCTATGTTTTTCCTAAAACCATTATAGGTAAACGACTTAAAGACTTCATTGGGATTCTAAAGCCAGACCCAACTATTTTCTCTGTAGTTGCGTGTTCTATCTTACTTGTTCCATCGTATTGATTACTATCTTCTCTAAGATTTGCTCGAGATTTATCTCCGATAGGTAAGATATAAAAAGTAATCACAAAGTTCTTCGTCTCGTTCTTTGTGATTCCACAATAACTTGTTACCATATAGTTAAATTTGTTCTTTTATAGAGAATTCGAGAGGATTTGAGGCTTACGCTAGTTTCTGTTGATTCTCATATGAAACACAATATGCAGAATAGAGTGCTCTCCTGAAGAAGAAAACGAAAAACTTTGAACCGCAAACACCAGCTCTAACTTAAACTCAGTAGACTTTGACTAACTCAACATTAAGATTCTCACCCCAACAAATTTTATCCGATAATGTACATGTAGTCACGAGTCTTCATTGTACCACTGTAATATGCAATGAACAAAAATCGAAACCATTAATAGAAAGATAGTTATATAATCTCCTTTTAGATAAGCTGGCTTAAAACATATTCATTCATTTTGAGCAAGTAGTATTTGAGAGCTCTATTTCTCTTGGGGGAGTATGGTAAGGATTCAATCACCACAGTCTGAGTGTGGATTTTTCTACTTCGTTTTTTATGAATTACTTGTTCTAAGAGAGAATCATTTCCTTGTTTAGATTTCTCCAATAGCTCAACACAAAACAGACAAAGCAACCAGTATTAATTGCATACAATATCGAATTCAAGCGGGTTAACTAGGAGGTGAATGTCATTGGAAAGACATATTTATAGTATCCTAATTAAAATCACTCGAGCAAATTGAAATTTTATCAATTCTTTTGCATTACATTCATGAACTAGTTACCACATTAGTTTTGAATGATACATATTGTAAATCCGGTGATTTACTAAGAGAGGCGAGGTCCAGGCTCATGCCAGAAACATTGTTTAAGGAGCCTTTATGTAGTGGACCGTGTAGTTAGATTCTACATATTGTACAGATATTTCATACTTTTGGTACCAATCTATATGACCAGTATTGAGTTTGGATTCCACAAAATCTATAATTAGAGTCTGAGAGTGTACAGAAATCCTAAAATTAGAGACAACTTTATGTACTTCTTTTTTCCTCTGTTTTTATAAAATTGCTACAAGGGGTTACCAATTTACTTAGGAGTGTACCGAATATCCGCAAATTTGTAAATCTTGTATTTTTATTTGAATTGATATTGTCTTTCCAAATGCTGGGAATTGCAATTTTTGCTTTTATCTGGACGCTTTGGGGTTGTCGGAGTTTTGTAATGTACACGACGAAAAGATAACTTCTGAGGGGAAGTATAAATTGCGGGCATTTGAGGATTCTAAGCTCCTAGACTGCTCAACGAGAGTGTTATGAGTCTCGGAGTGACAAAACTTGCTAAAAGAGTTCTTTTCTTTCTTTTTCTTTTTTTTTCCTAAGCAAACTCACAAGGAGATTTTATTGATAAAGGAAAAGAAAAAAGAATTAGATGATAAGAAATTCCTAAATGTATGGTTTCTCTTGATCCATAAACCATCCGAATAAATATGTCTAATGACCTACATAATTATAATGTCGATATAACCTCCGTATTTAGGAATGCCTTTAGGACCAAAAAATAATTTTATTTTATACAGATTATTGATTAGCCTGTACGAGTTTAATTCGGGGACCAGAAACTTTTATAATTTGAAAGAGATTATATTAATTTAATCGGAAAACTGTAATCTAACGAGTTTTGATGTATTAATCTGAAAAAATTATATTGTTGTTAATAAAACCGTGAGAATTGTTTGTATCTAATAAATTCGTGATGGGAAAATAATTACATAAAGATCCCTGTTGAAAAAAGCAAAAACATTAGCCTTAAAGGGCACCATTCTTCTTAAAATCTTTGTCAATACCCTAAACAACTTCCAAACATGTTTTTACTCGGATAGTTAAGCTTTACAATAATTTTTAGTAATAAATATTAGTATTAAATATATAACTTTATTGTGAATAGAGAACAAGCGACAAAATAGAGAAAGAAGAAGGGAGAAATTCTATTAATCTGTATATCATATACAAACATTAGAGCCTCTATTTATAGGGCTAGACACAAGGGCATCCCAGTAATAAACGAGATTCACCCTAGATATTGTTAACTTACACGTTTATAACACTCCCCCTGATGACATTGTGTCTAAGCTAATTAATTGCCTCGTTAAAACCTTGTCAGGAAACCCCAAAGGGACAAAACCTGATCGAAGGGAAAAGAGTACATTTGTGAGTAAACTTAGAACGGGGCAGGACATGCAAATGTTGCCTCATTAAAACCTTGACAAGGAAAAACCCAGTGGGACAAAACCTTGATGAAGGAAAAGGAGTACAACGTGATAGTCCAGTAAAATACTTTTTACTATGATGCTCCCCTTGATAAGTAATCCAGTTGAATCTTGGCTTGCAAATCTTCGAGTTGAGACTTCCCAATTTTGATGAACGGATTTCTTGAATGAAGAAAATTGTTGTCATTTTGTGAAGAAAAATTGCTAGTTGATGAAGTCTTCTTTTGTGTTAATCTTCTAATAGTAGTATTCTCGAGTCTTCATGCTTCTTTAAATACATTGAGGATTTGTGTCTTGGATTGCTAGCTTCTCGGAGATGATTTGCAGAAGTAGTTGATGTAGTCTCTTCAACAAAGGGCCAAGATGTAAATACATTACAAAAGTAAATAAAATTGTATTTTTGGTCGTTCCTTATTTGGATTATAATGGAATCCAAATTCCTAAAGGGCTTGTAATATTCATTTGGTCTAACAAAATGACCTAGTTAATGGTGGGAATCCACCAAATAACTGAAATTGAAACAACTCCCCTTTGGATGACCACCATGTTGAATTAAATTGTCTCACTAAAACCTTTCCAGTAAAACCCAATGGGAAAAAAATTGGACGAAGGAAAAAGAGCACAAATATCAACATTCTTGAAAGAAATTTAAACGTCTACGAGATGTTGCCTCGTTAAAACCTTGTCAGGAAAACCACATGGGACAAAACCTGAAACAAAGGGAAAAGAGTACAACTTTTGACGTAAATATGGATGCTAACCCAACTATATGGGTTTTACAGAAGACAGGCATCAAAATAATAACTCTAGTCTATCTCAAAGAAGAGTTTAAGCTAGCATAATTTTAACTGCAGATTTAAGAAAGAAAGAATAGAATTTATGCTGCTAAAGCGTGGATTTTTGTGTTTTTAAGGACTCCTCAAGAGACCCATAAGTTGATAGCATCAACTAATTAATCTGGATTCTTGGTTTTATACAAAATTCTAAAAACACGTAGAGGATTGTTCAACCTGACATAATCGAGTCAGGTGGCTGCCATAATATAATTTGAATCCTACAAGGATAACAAATTTGAATATGTTCCCAACCACATTTCTTGTGTAAATGCAATACAAGTCCTTCAAGGACTACCACGCCAAAAGCATCATACATGGAGAACAAAATTTTATTGAATCAATCCTAGGGTTTGAGAAAAAATAGAACCCTCAAATCGTTTTCACAATGAAGAAATTTCTCGTATAAAGACGCAATATGACTACACCAACCTGTAATTAATAGGCTTGGCATGTTTAAGGTGTTAAGTTTGGATCCAAAATTGCATCAATCGAGAAATTAATCCAATCTAATTTGGATTGTATGCCAACCAATCACATATGTAGATATTCCTCTGCAGAGGGGTTCAAAACCACCATCATTTATTTCAGTATCTACTGTAAATGAATATTCGACAATGTTAACTAACTATGATCCCACATATGTTGAAAAATTCACAGAATTACTAGACCAGCGCCCGCAGGCATTATAATCTCCCCATCTTCCATTGAGGAAATATGAACTATGAGAATGTGGATCTTTTTGATAGACTCTTTTGGAGCACTCTGTAGCCTCTTATAAAATGCTACGTTTATTATAAATGTGACTGGATTTTCCTTCCAAAAGGCATAAGCTTATTAAAATCATAATGAAATATTTTCGCGCCTTATTTGAGATGGCATCCTTTTTCTATTCAATCATGATGGGAAATAAATATCTTTTTAAGTTAATGGACACCAATTTCTAGTGGTGTATAGTCTCCCCCTGATTATGGAGGAAATATTTTCATCTCATAAAACCGGAAAAAAAAATCCTAAAGTATTATCCGATTAATTCAAGACATATACTGATTATGAAATATGTCTTTCGACATTATAAAAAAATGTAGTCTAAATAGACATACATATATGTCAATGGATTACTTTTGGAACACAAACAAAAATAAAATACAAAGTAAAGATGATAAGTCAAAACCAAAAGCATTGAAAATATGCAAACAAATCTCCAATAATTTCGTGACCTATAGGGCCGACGAGATAATCATTCACTTTAGAATGAAATTATAGACACATTCTTTATCAAAAGAAAATCAAATTAAGATCAATATAGTCACTACAAGGACTAATAATATTTGCTAACAAGCCGGGTGCACACCCTTTGATCTTTTGTGTCCTTTCGTATTCCAATTACAAGTGGAAGAAATTCGAGAAGAGACCCGAATTTTGGAGATTATTACCGAGAAAAAATCAAAATTGCTCAATATCTTTCAAGAATGCAGCAATTTCTCGTGTACCGGTATTTAACGGTTGACTTTTACCCCAATAACGGTATTTCATCCTTTAGGGATTGATATTGATGAAATAAATTCTGATTGAATTATATGTTTTCGTTGAAGAATATAAAGAAATCATTTCCGTTATTTTTCTTTTTAGAGAAAATTCACCATGTGGTTGATGAATGGTTTCCTTGAAGAAACGGAAACCAATGGTTTACTGTTTGATAAAACTATATTTGATAGTAAAGATTTGTTTACACCAATGATCAACGTCAAATTGACAAAATAAATTCCGAATATCAATCTTTACAACTCATTATAGAGAATTGTTGGGGAATGGCCAATATCATTTGGTTTTATAATTAGGTTAATCAACAAAAGAAAATATATATGTCGATTTAGTACATCGTGTAGCAAAAATCCACTTTGTGATTGATAGATGGTTTCACGTAAAAATAAATAGAAACCATGAGTAAATCACATGATCCTTGCCTAAAGGACAAAGATACCAAATTTAATTGGTCGTAGGTTTTTCAACCATGCACGTGATTAATTACCGTAAAACGTAATTAAGTCTCGATAAAACCAATTTTTAGTGATTACAGTTTCATTAGAAGAATAAAAACCATAAACCATCTTCCAATGGATTTTTTTTTACCGAAATTATAATATTAATATTTGTTACCCCATTAGTCATAACAATATAAGAGTGAAAAAATAAATAAATATACTTGTAACAACTTATCTTAGATTCTCAATCTCTATGGTTCAAACAAAACTAGATACCATAGTTTCGTGTCTGTATAAAAATATCGGCGGCTTGATCAGAAAAGGTTACACGTTGCAACTGTGTTGTGCGACCTTTCTTCTTTTGTTCAGATCGAAGGCTATCTTTCTTTTTTTTTGATGGCTAGTTGAACAAGGTATTGATCCAATCAGTCGAGTTCCTTAAAAATGACAAAGAAGTGTTAGTATTAGAATACACCTTCATGATTTATCAAACAAAATTAAATCAATATTAAAAGAATTACTTGGAAAGCATAGAACAGTAGAAAATGTTCGAAACTTCGTCTGTATTACAAACCCGAAAAACTAAACTACATATAATATATGTGACCAAAAGGAAAAAAAATAGAATGGGGTTCTCTTCTGCGGCTCCTCAGTGATAAAGCCACGATGCTGATAACGTATTGTGATTAGAGAACAAGAGACAAAATAGAGAAAGAAGAAGGGGAAATTCTACTAATCTATGTATCATATATAAATATTGGAGCCTCTATTTATAGAGCTAGACACAAAAACATCCCAATAATAAACGAGATTCATTCTAGATATTGTTAACATAATTACACTTTAACAAACTAGAAGTTAATTGGTTTACGAGAGCCTCCCAAACTCTTTAAACTCTTTGCATTCATCGGCCGAGCAATGTTAGGGAGTCCCATAAAACTTGCTGAAACCATAGTATCATGCACCTACGTCACATCAGTCCCTGTTAAACTAGTTTTTTAGAGCAAAATAGCTACCCATGGCATTTACTATAAAATAGTTGGTGTTGGAATTAGCAAAATAAGGGGGCTACATATCTCTGGCTTGTGGAGCCAGTAGAATTTGAGAGCTGCACTTTTGTTGGGGTAGTATATGGGTGTTGGAAATTGCCATGGATCGTAATAGTCCTATTGGATGATCCCATGCTTAGTTTTCTCGGATAGCTCAACATGAAATCAAATGAGGCAACTAGTGCGGATTATATACATTGTCGAACTCAAGTGGGAAGCGAATGCCATGGGTAAGGCATATTTATAGTGAAGTCACTTGTGCAAAATTGAAACATTATCTATAAATGAATTGCATTCATGAACTTTGAATTAGTTCACACATTAGTTTTAAATGATATGCATTATAAGTCTCGTGATTTAGTAAGAAAACCGAAGTCCCAAGCTTAGGTTGAAGATACTGTATTTATTTTTTTTGTTCACAAAGCAATTTTATGCTTTCTACACTCATTTTTACTAGGGGCACCCACTAATACTTGTCAATATCTTCACAATCTTTTGTTGGTTGCTTAATAGCCTGTTTGGATAGCCCTTCAAAAGTTGTTTTTTTTTACTTCTGGAAGTAAAAAATGTCAAAAATTAGTTTGGGTATTCAATTTCAAAAATGACGACTTCTAAAAGAAAAAAGTTAACTTTTTGTGAAGCAAAAATATTTTGTTTATGACTTCTGCTTTGGTACCCAGGCGCATTATAAGTCATTTACTGATTTTGGTCACGACTTTCCTATTACTCTCTCAGTTTCATTATAGATTTTACACTCATTTTACTATGGGCACCCATTTTTCCTATATCCTTGTTAATTATCCTCAATCTTAAAATTTACTTTCAATTAAAATTTACTTTCAAACATGTTTTCCTATGAATAAGCTTTCAATAATTTTCATTAAATATAACGTGATTTTATTTGGGTATAGCTGAACACGTCAAAATTTAGTTATTATATAACATCACAAGCTTAAAAGATTTAAACCATTAGTAGTTAAGAGATTCTATTATGTTAAAAACGCGTGACAGTTTTGTTTTTATGTGTCACAAGGCTTCAAACACCGAAACCCGAGTATGAATTTAACAACTTTATCCTTCTCATTAAGTTGGACAAATAGAGGACCCATCCCATTCTTAGTTTTCTCCGATAGCTCAGTTTGAAACCAATATAACAACCAGTAGCAACCGCGTGCCTTATCGAATTCAAGTGGGTATAACTAGTAAGTGAATGCCAAGAATTGGACATATTTATAGTTCAATATCACTTGAGCAAAATTAAAATGATGACAGTGATGCATCACACGCATGAACTTTAAATGACTCCGAAAAGATATAAGAGGAAGGATCCTTTCGCACTTTTATTATCACACTATCTCACATGTTGGACCTTATTTTTGTGAATAAAAACCAAACCGTAACGGATTTGAAGCTAATATTTTGAGGATATGTTCCTCTTACCAAGTTCTATATGCCTACCAAAAATGAGCACATTCCGAAATACGCTCATTTTTGGCAGGAACGTAGAGCTATATAATAGTAACATATCCCCAAAATATTAGCTTCAAATCCGTTACGGTTTGGTTTTTATTCGCAAAAATGACGTCGAACGTGTGAGATAGTGTGATAATAAAAGTGTGGGGGATCCCTCCTCAAGATATAAAACACTCACACTTTACTCAAATAGATGACCCAGTTCGAGTTTATACAACTTTTAAGACAAGGAAGAGATGTGAGTATTTTTAAGTAATTTTTGTGATTATATCCTTATGGATAAAGTTTCATATATATGCCACAACATTTTTCCTATTTACCACCTCCCTTAGAATCTTAAAAGTAATTTTATTTTTAAAATTTATTTTTTCCTATTCACCACCCAGTGAAATCACATTTTGACCATTTATTTTTTTTCTTTATCGTTAATCTTCCTATTCATTAGAACATCATTTTTTTTCTTCTTCATTGATCACCATTTTCATTGCACAACCATTAAAAACTATTAACCCTAGATATTAGAGTTATGTTTAGTTAAAAACTATTAACCCTAGAAAACGGGTGAACTAATCATGTTGGCTTTGTTGGGACAAACCCCTAACCATTATGACCTTCCAATTAACTTCATGATTAATGATGCCGAAATACCTTGTTCTTTTCAATTTTTCATACGAAATTCTTAAACCGGGTAAATCGAAATACCTAGCTAAATGTATTGAATATATGAAGCTAAATTCTAAGTCGTGTGTTCACTTGAAAACCACTACTGTTAGGTGGAGCTTCCAAATGTCTTTCTCTTCAACTTTTTATTTATCAAACAAGGAAAAATTAATGGGTGAAAGTAATGGTAGATGGGTGATAATGGAGCAGGAGAAGGTGGTTAGTGGGTGAAGATGGAGAAGAAGAAATAGTTTGTAACTTAGGATATTTATTTTTGTAGTAATTAGGTTGATTTTATTGTTGGGTGTAAACATATAGTCAAGAGGTGATAATTAGAAGATTTTAAAATTTATATGGGTGGTAAATAGGATAACCTGAAGTGGTAATTTATGTGGCAAATAGGAAAAGTGTGGGTGGCAAATAGAGAAAACAATGTATCATAACTAATAAAATTTAGAAACGGCTAAATTACGGATATTTGTAAACTTTATATCATTAATAAGCATTTTTAAACATTTATGTAATGAATATAAACATGACTATCAAATTATACATATTTCTTATACTAATAATAATCAATTAAAAAGGTAATTTTAAAATATCTCATTCTTTAATGATATAAATCATCTATTATTGGGACAAAATTTAAAAATAAATAGGTCATCTAATTAGGATCGGGGCGAGTATAAAACTTCCAATTAGTCCAGAATGATGTTATTGGTATAATTGTTGTGATTTACTAAGAGAACCGAGGTCCAAATTGAAGCTAGCGACATTGATTTATGTTTACAAAATATTATTAATTTTTATTCTCTTTACACTCATTCTTATTAGGAGCACCGTGCACCGACTCTTCTGCGATCCTGCTTGTTCACCTCGAATGATGTTTAAAAACTGTAGGGCGTCCCCTTAGAACTTAAAAACTTGAAGAGACTTGGTTTTTTATATATATATATCGAATCAAGATTGGTTGATCTTTTAAAAATTCTAATCCCCTTCCAAATATATTTGATTATCAAAAAAGAAAAATCACATTTACATACTTTAAACCACATGAAGGAAGAGTTGTCATTCACACCACATGAAGGAAGAGTTACTACTAGAACAAATAGTAGTGGGATGCTAAATGACAACTAATTCTACGCCTTGCCGGGTGAGGTTGTAGAAATCATTGGACTTTCTTCCACTTCCCCATTTTATTACCTTACAAAAAAAAAATCGTGAAATCGCTACGACGACTCTTTTCGGGGATAGTTACTGTGGTTTATTTCTGTAGTATATTCGTCTTCAATGTATATGCGTCGGTGTGGTGCTATGTTGAAGAACATTTTTCGTTTCTTATAAATTCGTTGGGACATATCATTTCATTCTCAGAAATCAAAAAGGACAAACCTTAGTCATGGACTGATTAATGGTCATCATGGCTTTCCCGTTAACTTTGAGCTTAAATCTCTTTATGCTTTCTACACTCTTTTTACTAGGGGCAGCCATGTTTCTTGAAATCCATGTTAACCTTAAACTCAAACTGCTTTCATGTCCTCATCCGAACGAATTATTATTTTTATTAAGGATACCTGTTATAAATTAAAACATCGTATATTCTTATTTAAAACATCGTATATTCCTTCTTACTTGATTGTGGCTAATCATAATAAAACTTAAATATAAAAATAACTAACAGGGGGTTAGTTTTCGAGGGAGTTGGGGAGTTGAGTGTAGTTCAATTTTTACCCGTTAGTCGTGGTGGAGTTCGAAGGAGTCTCTCAAAATCCACGTTAATTGTGGGAGAGTTTAGAAGAGTCTCCCAAACTCCCTAAAAAAAACCGTTAGTCGTGGGGGAGTTTAAAAGAAACTCTTGAACTCCCTATTAGTAGTAAAAACTAGAATGATAGGGAGTTGGTTTGTTTTGGGGAGCTCCAGAGAGTTCTGGGGAGTTTAAAGTGTATTTTTGCCTCACTACAAATCTCTCAAAAGAGTAGAGATTTTGGGAGAGTCTCTCAAACTCCCTACACTCAAAACACCAAACTCTCTCGAACTCCCTATACTCTCTTACACTCCTTCAAAATCCCAAAGACTCAAAATACATTAAACTCCCCCTAACTCACCTATGGACTAACCCCTGTAAACTTAATTACGCAATCTTCTTTTATAATATAAAAAATAAGAAAATAAAGAAGTGCCGGAATCTCCATTGTTTATTAATGTCATAGAGATCATAAAGATTAACATTAATTTAGTTATACCAGGACCAACCAGATTAAGGATAACTCTAATTCTTATGAGGATTAGTTATGGCCCCACTGTTCTAAAAGATCAACTACGTTTCATATAACTTGAACAAATATAAGATCATCCCTGATTCCCCATAATTAGTTTACTCCAATATCGACATGAAAATGATGGAACAACCGTTAATGATTACCTGCATTATCGATTTCAAGTGGGCTAACTAGGAAGTAAATATTATGGCCGACGGGTGCATGAGACATATTTATAGTAAACTCAATTGAGCGAAACTGAAATGTTATCACTAGTGCAATACATTCATGAACTTTGAATTAGTTAACAGAACAATATTCTTGAATGGGATATTTTGTCATTGTCGTGATTTACTTAGAGAACCAAGGTCCAAGTCCAACCTCATGTTAGTGAATCGTGACACTAGTTTGTGTTTACTACACTCATTTTTACTAAGGGCACCCATTTTTCTTTTGTGGTCTTTTTGGCATCATTTTCTAGCTAGTGATTTGTTGTGATTTTTCAAGTGTGCAATGGTATGCTTTCACCAAGTCTTTTGATTGCACGCTTTTTACATATGGCTTGAATTGAACCATTTTAAATATTAGTATAAATTGATTCAATTCTAAGAAAGGTCATTCTTATACAAATTGATCAACATAAAGAATCAAGAAGAAAGCAAAATACTTGAAGTTACTAATACTAACTCAATGAACTTTGACTAATTTAACACTAAGATTCTCACCCGGTAGTCACAGTCACCTGAGTCTTCATTTATTGTAAAAATTGTTAATAACTGGAAGAAAAAAAAAAAAAAAAAAACTATAACTACCGGCTAGATCAATGAAGTTATACAATTTGGTTAAAGTGTTCATCTCCATATAAAGGATCTGCCTAAAACATATTCATTTAGAACTCTTCAACTTGTACTAGTTACTTTTCCTTCTAAACTATCAAATTCATCGATCTTTTCACGGTACAGACTATGGTAACTAGTGATCATTCAAAAACCGAAATAATTGGTATTGGAATTGTGGTAATTGTACGGTAGAACATCTCCGACATTTGGAGCCAATAACAGTTAAGAAACCCAATTCATTTGGGGGAGTACGGCAGGATCAACAAGGATTTAGACATCACAGTCCCAGTATGACTTTTAAGACTTCATGTCTTATGAATAACTTGATAGAATAGATGATCATTCCCATGCTTAGTTTTCTCCAATAGCTCAACACAAAATCACGAAGTGGATGATATGCGGAAGCCATACATTATTGAATCCAAGCGGGTTATTAATTAGGAAGTGAATGATATGTGCGAGACATATTGTAGTAAGCTAAACACACTTGAGCAAAGTACACAATTATAATGCATTACATTCATGAAATTTGGATTAGTTAACACGCTATTCTTGAATGACAAACTATATATCGTAATAATCGTGATTAGTTAACAGGCTAGATATAATAATTTGTGTTTACAAGTCCACTGATTTGTGTTTACAAGTCTTCTTATGCTTTCTACACTCATTTTCTTATCGGGGGCCAGCCACTACAAGAAACTTAACCTATTGTAGCACCCAATTGTTATGGCATAAGTGCCTCGGTAACCTACGTAGCAAGAAGTCTATTGCTGCACCCACTTTTATTATTGCAGCAAGAAATTATACTTATTTACTACACTCTTTTCATATTGTTGTTACATTTGTATGGCAACAGTTCCATTTTGCAGCAGTAAATTATAGTTTTTAGCTGCACTTGAGAACTATTGCGATAAAAAATTTCTTTTGCAACAAATATTGAAGATGTGACAATATATATAATGTAGCAATAGGTAGTTTTTCTTGTAGTGGGCACCCATTCTTCTTAAATCCTGCATGTTTTAGAGATACTTAGACAATTAACCCATTTTCTCTAACCTTAAACTAGTTTTGAAACATGTTTTTCTACTAAATTTTTTTCGGCTATTGTTTTTTTGATTCGAGGATGAAAATTATTTCATAGGAATTACAAAGGAAATCAGTCGATACATTTTAAGCATGATTTTCTTATTATTAAATTAGCACACAAAATACAATCTTATTTGGGCTTGGCTAACTATGCCAAAACTTAATTATACTATTTAGCTAGGCTAACAATAATCCCTCCAAAATCCGAAGAATTAGTTAAGAAGTTCAACTAGAAATTGAGCCATGAACGTATCATCAAACTTCCTCCTCACTAAGCTTTGAAGAGCATTACCAGCCTTATTAGCATAAGCCTGATTAATATCCTTAATATCAATCCCACTTCGTGTAATAATTGTGCGTACAAGAACTTCTCTAACATCAGTGTTACTCGATTTTCTCAACTTCTTGGCGAAATATTTGTCAGGATACTGGATGCATCGGATAATAGTTCGAAGTTCCTTTCCAAATTGTCCACATTTGTTACGTTTAAGTGATTTTGAAAATTCGTGGCCGTAGAGCTGTTTGTAGGAAATGAAAATAGATTTCAACTGTTCGGTTGACCTCTGGCTCATTATCGAAATTATAGTCTTTTCATCTATGCATCTTCCACTCTCCATTGCTTCATAGAGTGTCTTTGAATCACACATTGCCATGCTCGTGCTAACTTTGCCGTTATAACAACGACTCGACTTTGCAACTGCAACCAAAATCTGCATGCCAAAAAGATAGCCATATTAAGTTCACCAACTCACTTATGACTATAACATAACATTGTATCGATTAGTATATAAAAGCTCAAGTAAATGTTACCTCTTTGAAACTCCCGTTGATTTTGAGTGCAAGATCATGCTCAAGATTGGCGTTGTATATAGAAAAATAGGCTTGTTTAACCGAGTAAAGCTCGAGAGAAGGGCGAGAGCACAATATCTCAATGACGGTGCTGAGATTTACAGAACCGGAACCAAAAACTGCATTCCTTAATATGTCCGCGTCTCGTGCATTTGGTTCACTCAATCGAAGATAAACAACCCTCTGCCATGGGAATGAAGTCATTATTAGCTGCCCAAGAAAATCAGACCGAATGCGTATAATTATTGATAGCTGAATTCAAACAAATTTTGTAGACTTACGGCGAACTCATTTTTCTCTCGGAGATTGTTAATTAGGCTAAGAAGATCTTCGCCGTAAGCACATTGATAAAGCTCTCGAATTAGCTTGAGTTCTTCCAAATTCTTACTTGTTAGTATCTTCACAATCTTTTGCCGGTTGCTTGAATCATTGCCTGTTCCATCACATGAGTTAGGACGCGGCAAATCGCAATTTATTTACACGTAAAAAAAGAAGCGAAAATCATGCAAAAAAAATAACAACGTTTTGCAACTTACTCGAGAAAAAACAATGGAGGTAGTGGCAATCCATTTCATAATTCTTAGAGATTTGAGAGGAGGAAGCCATGATATATCTGTTGAAGATCAAGATAAGAGTAATATGAAATTGAAAGGGTTAGAAATGATCAACCACAATTTATAGTGAAAAAAAGCAAATGGGAATGAATTTTGAGTTTTGCTTGTCGACATCAACAAGAATATATATTTAGAGAATAAATTTTAAAGAAACACTTAAAAAAAAAATCGAGAGTGAAATGAAGAATAAGGAATTTATACTTGGCTCCAACTTCAAACGTCGTTCACATTTTGACATTTTCTCATGCACTATCTCTCTATACCTACCAGCTATGGAGCTGACTTTAATGTCAATGGCCTAAAATATGTTATTGAATTGAAAAGACCATATTCATGTCAAACTTGTCTCAGTGGGTGGGAGGAATGAACCATTCTTGTTTGCCGTTGAAAATATTATTTGATAAAGATATTTACTTATTTCAACGGATCAAAAAAAAATGGCATATTTTGAAGAATGTTCAAAGAGAAAAGGAAATTTGTAACCAGTTGGAATGGGATGTCATTACCATGTGAAAGACGCATACAACATTGCACACCATTTGGAATCGGATGTCATTACTCATTACTAAGTGAAACGCATACAAGATTGCACAGTATTTTTGGCCAGCACGAAACCACCGGGTTGTTTCCAGAAATCCATTGTCACCACCAGCGAAGAACTAGAAAGCACAAAATAAAGTCCAAAGGCATCAAACATGACATAATACAGGATAAAGACAGTCATCCTTACATTTACACTTGTTTAGTTATGCTTTTGCCCAAGTACTTTGTACCAACTTTTAGGTATCTGCTAGTAAAGTTTGAAGAGAGATTGGGTTCAATCAATACAGTCCTGACCGTTCTATTTGCATGTCTTCTTCTAACTAGATGCCGTAGTAAAAGGTACCACCAGAAATCAATGAATCACCATATCTTGTTGAGGGAGAGGACAAGCTGTACTCTATCTTTTTTGTTTGATGATATAAATTGGAAATGAAAACTGTAGAGAGAATATGAACACAGTAAGGTGTAACATTGGTGTACACACAACTGTACAAAGAATCTTTCCACGTAAAAAGTGATTAGCATAAAACTGACGGTTCAAGGAAAAAAAAAGTGTAGTTTAAGCAATGCGAGCTTGTAAAATACTGAACTCTCATTGAGCTCGTAAAATTTTATGAGTAAATAAAGAGATAAACTGAAGACACTGTAAAAAAATTACCCATTGCTTTACTTCAGTAAGTTTTCCTATACTCTTTTCTTCACAATTAATGGATGAGAAAAAAATGTTACAATTACAGAAATGGGGATCGATACTTGGTCATATCTCTAAATGTTACAATTACAGAAATGGGGTGGGAGGGATCAATACTTGGTCATATCGCTGATTGCGTCAATTGAGATTTAAGCACAATAACCATTGTAGATATTAACAAAACAAGAATAGAAATGTATGCCGTTAATACATGGGATTCTCGTGCAAGAGAGCACTGGCTGACTGTCACGGCTCTATTTCTTCCAAAAGTCGCGATAACAAAACCAGGATCATCCCTCGCATCCCAGGTCATGGCTGGAACAGTAATCTCTCGTGTCCCATCCCTGTGTGTGTAGTCACAGAACTCATGGGTGTGTGCACTGAATACTATCCTGCAAAAACTACCAACTCATACATTAACCATCACCTCTTTTTGTTTTGCTTTCTATTACTACATTTTTCAACGAGACGAACCTAGAGTACATATGGCCAGAACGGACAAACTACAATGAAAGTAGGCTCACAGTGACCATTTAACCCTATCAGATGTAGCAATCCAGTGGCAAAGATTGGATTTTAGGTAAGAGGCAAAAAATAAATATTCTGTTTTGTAGGAGAAAACAAGGGATAATCAAAATTTAAACTTGCGGAAGCTTTAGAGTTAATTGGCAAGTGAAGGCAATTGACCCCACTTGCCCTTACTCGGCTCCGTCCCCATAGCAATCTATCAATTATATAAACGCATGTATGGGATCTACTAACCATTTCCATGCGTAATAATCAAGGATCAGGACAGAGCCAGATAGGGGCAAGTGGGGTCAACTGACCCCACTTGCTAACTGGCTCTAAAGCTTCTCAAAGCCTGAAATTATATTTTATCCCTTAAACCCCTTAAAATTTTCCTTAAATCTGTTGGTTGTTTCCACAAAGTAGGAATACTACCCCGCTAAAGCTACCAAAATTCATACATTAACCATCACCTATATCTATTTATCATTCTAATTCTATCAGATTTAAAAGAGATGAAGCCAGAATGAACAAACTACATAGAAAGTAGGCTCGCAATCCAGTATCAGAGCAACGATTCCAGGTAAGAGGGGGAAAATTTGTTTTGTGCGGGAAACCAAGAGATACAAGATAAGTCTATAAGGGATAATCTGAAGTTTAGATTTGGGGAAATTTTAGAGTCAATTGGCAAGTGGGGACAACTGACCCCACTTGCCCTTACTTGGCTCCGCCCCTGTAGCAATTTACTGCCATTTTCTATGCGTGATAACCGAGTATCAGGGACCGAGCCAAATAGGGACAAATGGGGTCACTTGCCCCCACTTGCAAACTGGCTCCAAAGCTTCCCAAAGCCTAAAGTTATATTTATCCCTCAACGTTGCCCTTTAATATCTTGCTGTGTTACAAGAAAGCATGAAAAAAAAAATGGCGTGTCGACACGGACACGCGTGTCAGACACGTAGGACACGGCTCAGTTACCTAGGAATCTAATAAAATAATAATAAAACAAATCTACCATATATAATTGACACCTGTTAGCATATTCTAGAGAATATTCTAAAAGATATTTAGTTTCCTTCCTTAAGAAGCTTTCTCTTTTCTCTTGACTAACTAAAAAGATCTGACCATAATAATCTTTTTTCTTTCTCTCTTCCTTCCAGTCTGTGCTCTGTTCTTCTTCTTCAAAAATTATTTATGGAGCAGCTGCTCCTTTGCTAGCTAACTTGGCAGATAGGTTGATGAACCAACCAAGCTCCGCTTCCAGTGCCGAGAGAAATTGGTCGACTTATTCGAATATCCAAAATGCAAAGCGCAACAAGCTTCATCCTAAGAGAGCAGAGACTCTAGTCTATGTTCATAGTAGCATTAGATTGTTATCTAGAAGCGAAGATAGATATTTCAAAGGGCCTACTCAGTATTGGGATGTGCTTATGGATGAAACAAGATTGGATGCACCTACAGACCAAGAATTAGCTAATTCAGGCCTTAATATACCTACTTGCACCCCTCCACCATGTACTGACAGTTGAGCCATAGGCCTACTACTAATGCTAATCTATCAGACCATGAACATAACTAGAAATATCAATGTAGTCTGTTTTTTGCAATGCTGTTTTTTGTATTAATCTATATATGTTTTGAATGCTTGTATCTTCCTATCTATGATAAACTAGTTATCTATCGTGTCCCCGTTTTCTAGTTTTTTACCTTGCCGTGTCAAGGCAACGTTTTGGACACAACCCGGACACCGTGTCCTTGTAACACAGATATCTTGTTTACCTGCAACTAAGTAAGAAATTCTTCCCCCATCCAACCCCTACATAAAATCCTAGCTCTGCCACTGCCACTGCCGAGGATGTGTGCCATGCAAAAGGATCTTTTATGCTTTTGATGAATTAAAAAATTATGAAATAGGGAGACGATGGAAGAATATGGGAATGTAAATTGAAGATGTAGTAGTTTTCTTCACATATATTTTGATTACCTTGGCTTGAGAGCCTGGAAGATGTATTCAGTTGCATTTGGGGGAATAGTCTGCATCAACTCATATTGACCTGTTCCAGAAAACCCTCTGCAAAATCAAAAACAAAAAATCAGAAAAAGTATTGAGTCTATGACCAAACAAGCTGTAATTACTAATATGGTGAGAGCTGGGATGAATTCGAACATGACAAACTGCGAGCATAAAATAGGTCACATCATGCAAGTTACGTGTCTTTAAAATAAACATATACTCATATCATATGACAGTAGAAACAAGATAAGCGGTGCAACGCTTAAGAGACTCATAAATATCACCTATATTATTTATAATACTTCAAATCTGTAAGAAGCAAAAGAAGTAGGGTGATTGATCAATCTAACTGGTGATGTAACATGAAAAAAGTAAAGTCTTGTGCTCAACTTTATACACACACTCCACATCATCAAACACAATCGACATTAAAAGTTATCACAGATAAGCTACCATCCCTGTGGTATTTATGATTCATCTTCTACATGTTTATAATCTAGACAGGGCAAATCTTGTGTGAATCTTGTGTCTCTTAAAAACAGAGTAATATGAACAAAATCAATGCAATAGCTTTGAAACAAGAAATGCAACTACTGAAGGAGCTTTAGAGTCCAAGGACCTTAGTCAAGTTCAATCATGAGAAAGCCCCTCGAATGATTTAAGCCATGATGCCAAAAAAAAAGGTGAATAGAATATTTTGATTGACTACAAACAAAACACAGATTTCATGAAATTATATAAGAAGAAATTTTACAACCGACAAAAGTAACCTACCTATTCTCAACAGAATTTGAAATGCCATATGACTTGGTTGAATGGATTCTCTTAACAACATTGATTGCTCCACCGTTGTTATTTGTTTTGTGCAGTGGAAAGTGTAGTAAGAGTACAGGACCAGAACGAGATGACAGAGTACTCTCTCTCCAATCCAAGTTAGTAAGTTTATTCTCCACCATTTTAGGCTCACTTACTCCTACTGCTGAACCCTTGCTATGGAATTTCACATCCAAATGTTCCCTCTCTATCACTTTTTCGACACTAAATCTTAGATCATTATTGCCACAAAGCATAGCCACAGCATTGAGTGAAACAAAGCTAATATTGCTCACCTCGAAAGCACCACAACCAGCAGTATCCAATCCTGGCAGACTACTAGCTATCCGACTAACAAATTTGGCATTTAATTTACTGCATTCTCCAATATCCCTATCACCGACAATGATATGCATAGGATGGCTAAGAAACGGACCCAACATCCATTGAAATTGCTGAAGCACCGATAACCATTTATTGTTTGTTAACTTTGACCCTCTCGCCGAAACATCTCCCAATACTATAAGCATATCAGGCTTCAGTCTGTCAAATGATTTCTGATTCACAACGACAAACAATAACACTTACATTAGGTCTCCAAGAATTAACGCAAAGGAACAACTTAGTTATTTCGTCTCTGTTTGTCTTGAATCAAGCATGGAATAGATCCGTCGTGATAACCCAGACTCTAAACTAAAGTAAAACTCGAGAGGTATTACTTCAACTGTATTTGAAGTATCCTTGAAAATTTGACCAAAGTAACGACCAACAAACAATGACAATCACTAGTGATTCACTTGTTTAGGACATACAAAGCAGCATAGAATTATTGAACACATTGACATTATACTAAACCCCAGGAGACAAGAAACTCATTAAGAACCAATTTTTAACTTACTAAGCCAAGCAAACTCTAACTTTTAAGCTGCAAACCACTGAAAAAACCTTAAGTTAATCAAATTTGATGAAACCTATCATTTGTTACAGTCAAACATCCTTAACTAACTATCAGGCTTCAACATTCAAATAATTTCTGATTCACAAGACAAAATAGAAAAAGCATCAAATTAGCTCTCCTAGAATTTTCCACAACTGGTCAACCGTAAGTTACATTAGTGTCCATGGTTGCCTCAAAATTTAACTGTGTACGGAATAGATACGTCACAACACTGTAAAGTCCAAGGTAAAAGTTGCTGGCTCTAGGGAAACCCATGTTACATTTGCTTCAGAATTTGACCAAGTAACAAACAATCACTAGCCATCTTGACATATGCAACGATAACAAAGCAACAAATTGATGACCTAACTTCTAGATTATAACCCCAACCAGACTCTGAATTTGAAGTTGCAAACCTGAAAACCACTGAAAAAGTCGACTAAATTTGTTATCTCACATTTTTGTAATGCTTCCAACTAACTAGGGCAACTATGTTTCTATAGTTTCTTCAAATAGCTAAAACCAAAATATGAAAACAAAAGAGGCAAAATACTAAAACTAAATCAAAATCCATAACAAGTAATAGTAAAAATCTGAACATGGGAAGAAATCATACCCTGAAAAACTTGGCCATATAAGAATATCTGAAATAACTATTGATATAACCAGCATCATCAGATCCCATTAATAACAAATTAGCCACCATCATAACTCTAACATCATCAGGTCCTCCTTCCTCATCTCTAACAATATCTTCACCATTAGAAATGATTTCTTCTTCACATGAAGGAATTGAAATTCTCTCTTCAAAAATTATAAAACCAATTACAAGAATCAATGGGAATAGTGATTTCCAGGCAAACATCATCTTTAAAGATATCCACTAAGAAGAAGAATGGACAAGAAGAAGAAGAAACCCTAAACCCATTCGAGACCAGAGCAAAGAAATCTTGGGTTTCGGATTTACTAGTGATATCTTCTTCTCCTTCTTCTTCAGTGTGTTTCTTCGCCATTGAGGATCTAAATTGAGGCACGTCGCACGTCTATCCTCTATCTCAGATCTTTAATGAAATCTGAGCTGTGATAATTAACAAAGTAAGGGTTATTTCAGTCCTTTCGCTTGATGAGTCAAACCGGCAAGTCTTTTCACTTGGTCAATCCGGGTCAATAGGTAGAGTTAAAAAGAACAAATTAAAAATAAATAAATCAGTAGTAAATCGTCGTTTTTGTGAAAGGCATGGCCACATGGACCACGTTATCTCAGTATTAGCAATGTACGCGACTCCCGGACAAACAGGACTACCAGTTGAAGCTAAGCATATCAAATTATCAATACGTAGAACGCACAACTAGTGATCCGGAAATGCGTATTGTGATAAAAATGCTGCATTTTTCCGACTAGTTTCTAATGTTGATGGGGAATTTGCCATTTAGGTGATTGTGAAGCGCAATAGTTGTTCATTTGGGGGTATTGACTAAAACACTTAGAGAATGTCATGGTCCATTACATTGGCGTGTGCGCATGGTATAAAAACCTAATTATATGAGATTAAGACATGAGTGAAGAAGACGGCAAGTGTGAAAACAAAGAGAAGCTTGTTAAATTTGTGATCAGCGGTGACGTTGGGGGTTATCCAAGCTTGGGATATATGATATAGATTTGCCACTGGCGTGAAATATTAGATCTGGGGATTCAGATTATCATGCCAGGGGATGAAGCTACATGATATTGCTTCTAATAGCAAAATTCATTGGACCAGTGGGTACTCCTTCCGTCCCATTACTAATTGGCCTACTTTAAAACTGATATGTTTAATAAACTAGGTCAATTAATAGTGGGACGGAAGTAGTACTTATTTTAGACTTTTATCCATGGAGGTTTACATATATATAGCACAAATAAGATCTTTTAGCTCATGAACCATTTTCAATAGTGTTGAGCTAAACACTACGATGATAGCGATTTGAATATATCTCAGTGTAATTTCAAGTATCCAACGTTTGTAAAGTAAAAATAAAAATTTAGTTTAATTTTTGGGATTAGACTTTCAAATGTTGTCCTAACTGTGCTAGTCAAGTTAATTGTGTAGGGCCTAGTTGGAGATGGTGATTTTGTGACGAGGGGCAATAGAGTTATTTCGCATTTAACCACAACTCAAGCCTCGTTTACCCTTTCTTGGGCACGTGATTCCAAGGAAATGAAGACGATTCGAGTCCCAGCCTCATGAGCGAGACTCAGTTCTCAGCATCATGAGCGAGACTCAATTTCATATGACGGACTAGAAAAATTTGGATGTGTTAATCGACTGAGTAATCGGGATATAAAACCTTGCGACAAATCTATTTCTTCACGGTAAATGTTCATCGATTTGTTCTATCGCAACATGCTTCACAAGCATGATTGTTTAGTCGCAACTACATAACTTTCCAAGGTGTCCTTACATCCTGCTAAGCATGCAAAATCTTACCTTGCAATGTTAAATGTGTTTGTCATACGCCACTGACTTGCAAGTATTATCCAATCATTGGTTATGCCTTGGACTAGTACATAGGTTACTGCAACCTATTTTTCGGGACCTTATTCATCTTCAATAATATGCTGGTTGAGTGCGTTGATTGTGCTCTTGCCAAGAGTGTCGCAGCCAGACACATGTCATTCATGCCGTGCATCATTCTTGAGATGCAAGTAGACTGGTGCAAGTATGTTATACGTTATTTCTTTGATACACATAATCCTCAATTGGTGCATGCCAATATGGTATAGCGAAATATGTAGTATGAACACCCGATAAATGGACTTCAACTATTTTATTGTTCATTACAGACACTAGCCCACTATCAGAATTCATAATAGAATGTATTTGAGATCGAATATATCCTCTAATATATTCAGTTACAGTTGTGCTCCTTATGTCTCTTGGATCTCGCAAAACCCTACACACTTAGTTCCCCTAGATGATGTCCTTTACAGGCCTAGAAGTTTCTCCACAGTCCTTCGTAAAGACTCGTGCTGCCATTCCTCCAACATGACACCTATTGGATTTCCTTCAGATATTTTTCAATCAAGGTAATGAAAATCTATTTGCTTTGACGGATCTCCGGGTAAAAAAGATATCAAGCAAACCGCAATAGTTAAGGTTACACGTTCAGAAACCTAACCGATTCTACCTCACAAGTCAATCTAAATCAATTTTAGATGTTAATTTTGTGGGACTACAAGGTAAGAGATGAAGAACTCTTTGTAATTCTATCAATCTTATTTCTCAATCAATAGTTCTTGAATAGTCGTATAGCAGAAATGATAGACCTTTAGAATAGAAAAGAACTACAATATTCAGATAAGATTCTGGATATCAAAGGGTAAAAGAGATTCTGGCCAGGCTTCAGGAATCCCTTAGTAAAGACTTTACAGTCATAACCTAATTATGTTTCTCGAGAAAACTTAGGTTTATGGAGGACGACTCTTCCAGCAACAAGTGCACAACATGTCGAGATTGAGAAACTTAGTTGCTTAAGAGTCCTCTATTTATATTGATGAATAAAGCTAGGTCGGTTAAAGTTCAAGCAATTCTTACTTGTATTCAAAGCAAGTTCGTGAATTAATTCTATATTTGTGAATTATTTTGATCTCAAGCAAATTTTAACTTCTCAGTATAAAATAATTCCAGAAATGAGAATCATGTAAACAAGTGAGAAGTTTGCGTCGTACTACAAAGAACAATGTGCGCAAGTACATATATGTCAATGAAGGACCATGCACGAAAAAAGTAGCTCAAGAATTATATGGTACCATCAAGCTAAAGTTCAAGTTCATATACGTTCAAATTATACATAGTTCGCGAACTGGAAAAAGTGGTTCGTGAACTACATATGTTTGGTGTCAAATAACTTGTTGAAAATTGCACATATAATGGACCAGAAAATTTTGCCTGCAGCGCCTACATGTTGCACAGACCAAACCTCCCCGACGTGCCAATCTGATGCAAGCAACTGGCTATCAAACTCCATTTCTTGCCAGGAAAATGTATATCAATTTTATTTTCAAACATGCTTTTCAACCATGATACTCCAAACATAGTTTCCTACCGTTTCAGTTTACCCTTGTTTTGCGAAGGGTTCAAGGCCATTGGTGATGAATTTTGTATGCACATAGACTTTTGAGTACTGTCAAAGCATTGGTTCATCATAAACTTTCGAGTACTGTCCAAACATTGGTCATGCCTTTGGCTAGCACATATGCCATTACAAGCCTATTTTTTCGCTTTCTGACTTTGGTTTAACAATGAGCTAGAAGCATGCATTGATCATTTTCTTTTCAAGGAGGCATCATCTAGACTCATGTCATTCTTCCCTTGCATCATTCATGATGCAAGTAGTCTAAGCAAGCTCCCCTAACTTGAAACTTTGATTAGTTTCTAATCCTGGTCATGTCTTGGTGCATGTCAACATCATATAGCTTGATAGGAAGTATGAATATCCATTGAATGGACTGCATCTACCTTATTAATATATATAACAGATCATTACATGATTTATGCGTATGATTTGCATATGTTCATACATAACAGATCATCACATGATCTATGTGTATGATTTACATATGTTTCACTAATCAACATATCTTACTATTTTCATATGAGTAGTTCGATCCCAATGACACTTGAAGATTTTTCATCATCTACTTATTCTTCTTTCTAGAATCTTACTAAGATAACCCACCACATCTCCATAAAACTTTTTGAGTCTAATTATCTTATTCGGCTTACAAAATTTAATCATATTCTTGGTGATTATCCTCTAAATTTATTTGTTGATGGTATTCAAATTATGTTTTCACATACCATAATTTCATCTCTACATCTTTCCTTTAATAAAAAAATATTTATATCGGGAAACTTTACATAAAGAAAAAGAATAAACAAAATGTAAATGGGTTAAATTATGATTTTTAGGGATATATGGGCCTATATTTATAGAAGATACCACAATTTTCACTAATTAGCACCTCCTCTAAAATTTTGACCAAGCCGAGTAATGTCTTTTCATCCATACTTTTCATATCACGCAAATAGGTTCGCATCGGGTTAGCATTATCCAGGTTCATATAAATTTCAAAAATAGGTCACTCTATATGAAAATATCTCTCTCTTTCTATCTCATCTTATTTTAAAAACCCTTGTTTACTCGCACCAAAATTGATGCGCAAATTCTTAAAAGTCCAGCGGTTTCACCATCCGATTTCAGTTAACATACTATATTGAGCTTCTTACATCATAATTGAAACAAAAAAAAATCTTCAATTTCATAATTACTAGCTACTTGAGGAGTTGAAGTCGAAGTGCAGAATATACTAATATTGTTAGGTTGAGGCGTTCGTTGAATTTAACAGCTCCAAATCAATGGTGTTTTGTTGATATTAGTTATTAAAGAAATGATGTAGTTAGGTACATCATTTTCTCTCCAGATTTAAGGTTTGTCACTTCATAAAAAGAAATTGTGCACCTCCTATTAAAATTGACTTTTATTCATTTATTTATATTTTTTCTTACTGGGGTTTATAACTAGATTTAAGGTAAAACCCTTAGCACACAATATCAAGGGCATGATACCCCTTCACAAAAATACTCTGATCTTTGGGCTCAGAATTTTTGGAATCATCTAAGTATTTTTGAAAGTTATACTAAGTTGAACTTTACTACTGGAAAATTTTGACGAACATGAATACGATTCATCTAAGATTTGGTGTATCTCCTAATTAAAGATTTTGGCTAAAAAAAAATTATCGTGTATATGCCAATATTGCCACAAAAAAATTCAGAATTTTTGGACTTATCTAAGTATTTTAATTAAAACTTTTTTCGATAAAGTTAATCATGATAATCAATTTCATTGTAATCAGTCAATAACCCTTTTCCATCCAATCCTACTGAAAAGATGTGCGACATGAAGTAAACGATATTATAGAGATTATATTGTTTGTTAGGGATAACTTAGTGATTGACAAAACTGGGTTAGTATTATGTTAAGTTACGGTATTTTTCATAATCGCAACTTTTCTAGTGATGCTAACCGTAATTGGCCCAACGTAAATGTCGTTAAATTAGGGATGGAGATCGTGAAATCATGGTTTCATGGATAATTTAGTAATTATAAGTAATTGAAGAAAAAAAATTCTTAGTTAAATCATAACAATTTATGGAATTGATTATCAACATCATGTGTTACTTTATTAGAATGGGTCGCATACTTGGAGCATGCAACCCGTCCTCGTTATAGTCATGCCCTTTCTTTCTCGATATTCATATTATATATAAGGGAACGGATCATTGACGTGTTAATATCTTTTAACTGTCAGATTATCATACAAACACAAAGAAGCAAATATTTCATCAACATTTTAATTAAACAATTGGCGGTTAGATTATATATAACTTTTATAGAATTTAACTTAGGCTCTGAATATGATTCCATTATGAACATCCCATGTAATCCAATCAATTCCATTTCTAAAAAAATTCAAAACCCTAAACTCTCTTTCACTGTTGTTCCCTGAACTCCTTTCTTCCTTGTTGTTTATCCGAAATACGGACGCTTCATCAAAGCTTTATACCATTTGCATGCTTATCTTGAGACTGAATTCAGTAGTTTAAAATCCAAATAATCAGCGAATACCATTTGAGAAAAGTATTTGAACAAACGAATGCTGCAAATTTAATAAACCAATGCTTGAGCTCCTTCAAATACACCCAAATGAACTTAACCCAACCTAATATCCTCTCCAACTGCACGGGTGTGTGCTTTTTGATTTTTTCATACGACCATATGTACAAGTCCCATGGAGCATATGTATCCATTCGATGAGCTTCCTTGTCGGGAGTAGACATATTCAATACTCTGCATTGACATTCAAATCGTTATATTAAAACAACCCTAATTTACTATCCAGTCAAAGTGAAAAGGTTACTCGACTCAGTAAGTCGGTAATTGGTCAAAGAGTCAGGCAATAATATACTTCACATGAACAACCCTAATTCAACTATTCACGATTTATGTGGAAAGTCAAAGTAAAAAATGCGACTCGCTCAGTGAATCGTAAGACTGAGTTTCTCATTCAACAAAAGTTCCCTAATTCTAACATGGGAACCAACGATTCAGCCAACAACAATGATTCATGTTATAAAAAAGTTAAAGAAAAAACCATAAAAACTACTCTCAGAAAGAGGGTATTCGCTGATTATTTGGATTTAACAATACAAAACAAAGAAAAAATTGGTATCATATCAAGATATTTCCATCTTTGGTCAATTTAGTTATTCGGAGACTTGTAGAGATCATGATTTAGGGGCCATGCCTTTTATTTGGGGCCTATCAAATTTTGCTATAATCCAAAGACTAGGCTATGGGGTACCACTTTTATAAAAGAGAACCAAGACTAGGAGAGTTCACTAGTTTTCTCTATATATCAGGTAACTAGAATTTCTCTATTGTTTTCCTTATTACTTAAGAAACTAGAATTTTCTTTGGAATTGAACTTGTATTCTTTTCCTATAAAAGGAGGATACAAGTCTAGACTCTGTCATACATACTCTTGCAATACTGAATTTTGAACTACGGATGCCCTAAAGTTTTATTTATTTATTTACGTAGTGAAGATAATAGACTTTTTGTACAAAAAGATGACCGGATTTGTAAATTAACATCTCAACAAGTACTTCACTAATCAATCATAGATATTTTATTAGATATGAAAACTAAAAGTGGTTTAATGATGGGTTTTTTCTTGATAATTTCAAAGAATATATTGTTCATATGTCGTCCACTTACACGAGATCAAACAAGACTTGTCGAAGGAATGAACACGAGTTTCCTTTGAGCTACGATAAAACCTCAACAAAGAAACTGGATCCAAAACAACAACCAAAGATTTCGTGCCTATCGTCATCTTTTTTTCCCAGCTTTTATTAAGGTATAACTACTATGTCTTTAACACTAATTCAATGTGTTATTTTAATTTGTAGTTTCAGAATATTGTAGAAATTATTAAAGAAGCATGAAGAGATTTGGGGTTTCTTTTCTTCTGTTATTCCTTTTGTTGATTTCAAGAGCGAGAGTTTCGGATTTGGTTTCAAAACTTTGGTGTAGTGTGAAATACTTTATGCATGTAATATGAATTTGGATATCAGTTAATGGGTTTTTAAGAAAGAAAGAAAGTATTCGCAAAGTTAGAGTTAAAAATCAAATCGCAAAAAAGAATTTGAAATTAGAAAGAATAAAAAGAGTATAAGATAGACAAAAAAAGAATGAGAGGTTGTTAAGGATTTTTCAGTCTCTGTCCTCATCAGTTGGTGTCCAATAGAAACAGATAACGTAATCATATAAAATAAGAATTTAGCTTGTTTTCACATATCTTTATATTGGCGTGTGGTTTTGCTAAAATTAGGTTTAGTGAACTCTATTAATGTAGTATGAACTTCATTAATATAAATCTAAAACGGCTTTATTGTTTAATATAATGGGTTTGTTTATTGATTATCTTTCGGGCGTAAGTTACATTGAATTTATTAATCCGATAGATCAAAGCTCATCAATATTACTGCCTCGTTGGAAAGTACCAAAAATATGTTAACTCTTTTTAAACCTCAAATCTATGCGTATTTATAAATGATTGGGTTAATATCCCATTGACCCTTCTGATTCAAGTGAGTTAAGCAAGGATATATGGGTTAACTCTTCACATTAATACCTAGAATTACATAAACCCATAATTCTTCTCCCTCTTTAGTTCATTCTTGTATTTACCAGTTTATCATCTTGTGAAGGCTGTAGATACACCTAGTATATTGAGTTTTCTTTGTTAAATCAGAGATAAGTGAACCAAATCCACATGGTATGGTTAAAGACTTCCATTTAATTATTAATCTATATCAGAGAGATGATGGGTTATTTATTGTAATTTATCTTAGTGATAAATTTTAAAACCCTTACTTTGTTGTTGTTGATAATTGTTTTGTAGGCTTCATATTAGTATTTGGTTTCTAATTTTCCAAGACTTCGCTGCCAGTTACTAATTTTTGATTTCCTGATCTGTTGAGTTAACTATCAGTGACCTTCTGCCAACTGCTCATAAAAAGTGCAAGTCTGGATTAGTTGTCGGTATTGTAGTTTGTGTTACTTTATTCAGCTTTATGCCATGTTTGTGGTGTTTTATTGTAAATGCAAAATGTCAGAAGTCCATGAAGAATAAGGCGAATAATTCTTATATGGAATAAAGTTTGAAGTTCAATTATGTATATTTATGTCTTTAAATTTTTATAGATCAATATAATCGTTTTCCTATGTTGTCTTGAATTCAGCTCTATAAAATATGCTTATTAATTATCACAAAGATAAATACAAGCTAAGAAGGTAGAAATAAGGGTTGAGGTTTAAAATTCTTTACTTAGTATAATCATTTTTATTAGATTGAAACCTTGCACTTACATATGTTTATTTGGTTTGCAAAGCTTATAAGGATAGAGAACATGCCAAATACCTTTACTTATGTGGAACTGAAAAATGCAACAGAAAACCTTAATTCTGCTTACAAGGTAAGGTTCAGTTGTTGCTCAGCATTTCCACCAATGGGATGCAAGGGTTCCATCATCATTCAAAATGAAAATAGTATATATCTTGGCTTCTAAGTGTCAAAATTACGAATATAAAAAGAGTTAAGGGATCCCCTTGTCTAATAATATTGGTGGGAGTGAAACTAGCACTAGGAAAATCATTATCCAACACCCGAAAGGGAAAATACAAAGTTAATGCAAGGGACTACCCTGTGAATAATCTTAGAATCAAACATTGAATTGATTTTATAAAAGTTTAATTTTAGAGACATTCAACCAGTAGTAACCAACCTGGTTAAACATTTGCAGGAAAATTATAACTAGGTAATTTAAAGGGTCCTCTTATCAAGATACGGGTTAGTAAACAATTAATCTTTTGCATCGATTTTACGGTTTGGCTTTGAAACTAACTAGTGTGGTTAATTTAAAATAAACCTACATATTTGGTTTCCGTTACCACCCTTGAGACTTTGTAAACAGGTGGACTTAATCATGTATTAAAGTGGGACTTTGAGCCTTTTACTCAACAAAAATTCTTATTATTCATTAACAAATCATATTTATTATCCGGCCACATATTATTTTAGGTTATTGGCTAATCCGACGGTCAATGATTCACATGATATTCCTGAGTTCTTTTCTTTTCGACTATAAAGTAACTCTTTTCTTTTAATAATTTCTCCACTAATACTGATATTGGTATTAATATATTATTAGAATATTACCATGAAACAAGGGATATTTGAAAAATATAATCAAATTTTGACTTTGTATATCAGGTCAGTTAGTAATCTAAAGGTTTTATATAAGACAATCGTAACTACGTATATACTATGTATCGACAATTTTGATACTGATCTTTGCATCAATGGAGGATGTGAAGTTTATCAATTAAAAATAATGGTATTAACGCTTTAAAATATTGATGTTTATGGCCGGAATTTTTATAGATTTTAAATATCATTACAGAGACAAGTAAAAGATTTCTTATGAAAAAAAAACCCGATGTCCCCGGGATAGTCCACCTACCACCTTGTGTGTAGTATGTGAGTGCTCAACCACTATTCTACATGGTTATTTGCAATAATGTTTTACTATATTTTATATTTACAAATGTTTACATACCTATTCATAACAAGCCAAATCTTATATTTTACGATTCACCGCCAACCATGAAACGCCGCTTCACGATTCAACCTACGCATCGCTTCTAAAAAATAGAAAGCGATCCACGTTCCGCTTCACGCTTTCAATACCTTGATCCCCTGTAAACTGGTACCCGTTACCAGCCATGGAGATTTACGACATAACGGCTCGTTTTATCCATTAACTAGGGCTTAACCCGTGATGCTGAAATGTATCCCTGGGTTCCTTTGTTTCTAACATTTTGGTTAGGTGCCACGCGAGTTTTGTCAAAAACGATTAACATAAATTTTTGAAACCTAATTAAAAAGTGATGAAAAAACTACTTCCTACATGCATATTAACTAAATGAAAAAGCTACTAATAATAATAACATAACAACTGAAACCAACTTCCAAACATAAAAAGAACTTTAACTAACCCATTACTATATGTGGCTTATATGGAACTATAAAAATGCAATTACTAGAGAGCATAAATGTGAAAATCACTACTAAAGAGAAAACACCTGTTGTTAGAAGTTGCACTATGGACCATGAAATAAGATTGATATTTCTAATTTCTACTGAAATCTTGATTTGTTTACACTTCATTGGTAGATAAAAATAATGCACAATTTCAGCAATGCATTAAAAGATGACAGAGATTCAGATTTTAATCTACTTTGAAAATGCTCAACTTCTCCAGGGACATGCATTATGGTTTGATGGGTTTTCCAGCGATGATTTCCTCCAGCTGCATGTTCTTCCATTTTTGGTTTGAAATTTCTCAATTATACTCAAAAGAGTCTTCCCACATTATATTTGTCAATATGTCTGGATAAACCTATGTGGCAGCTTCTTTTAGCTTCATCAGATTCAGATAATTCATGGAACCTGCATAGAGAAGCATCATAATTCGCTTCAAATTCCCTAATGAACAGATCATATGTGGAATGAACAAAAAATCTAGGGTATCAAACTGAGAAAGTAAGCGGAAACAGGTCTCATCTAAAATTAGAAACTATGGCAATGGAAGATATTTACAATCAATTGGGAAGAATTCCGAGCCTCAAGAGTAGAGCTTCAGTACCCATTGAGCTACACTATTTGTCGGAAACATCAACACCTATGTCAATTTTCTACTCCTGATAAATGACGCTCCTCAAAGACAATAAACTCGACAAAACTCACAGGCAGATTTTCAAGCAAGTTCTTACCTCCAAGTATTTTCCTTAAACTCATATTCCAACAAATCATTTTACAGGTCATTTTGCGAATACTAATTTGTTGCCTCATTTTGCACAAAATATGTTTTTGAAACTACAAAACTCCATTAAGTATATAAGAAATTTTGCAAATGCCCATCACAATGTACACCTCTAAGGGCATCAAAATATTTCTGATTAAAAATATGAATTCATCGGCAACATGTGTTTTTATCAAAGGTGTAATAACTAAAACTCACAAAGGTTAGATGGCGAAGCCAAGCATAAAGGACCTACCATGTTCACTTATGTTTCTCCAATTTAGCACTTGCAACCAAATGTTTAATATTAAAATTGAACCAACAAACTTACTAAAACAGTCCTAATTCAACAACAAAAAATAAAATAAAATCATTTATCCATTCAGTATTTCACTTGTATTTTGTCCACTTATTATGCTGATTGTAGCAATTAATAAAAAAAGGGAAGCTCATCGTAAATAAATTAAAATAACCGTCATAAAACAGCCACCATCCGGTAGTTAGATTTGTCATGGAAGGTCTAAACATACATCCTTCTCAACTTAAACCTTGTAAGAGTGGTTTCAATATCTTCATCAGCTGCAATGGAAAGCTACAAAGTAAGATGGTCACATGGACTTATGATACAGAAAATTAAAAAACATGTGTGAGCGTATGTGAAAAAAAGGTTCTATGACTTTATGCAAATAATCGAGAGTGTTTTTGCACATAAAAGACTACAGATGACAACTCCATCTTTAATTTGTCAAGCCTTAGTGAGACGAATAAGCTTGCTTATCCTTCAGAAGATAAACGCCTTCGTTTCTGTTAAAATTGGTAGCAAGACAATCAACAATCCCATGTTAAAACAAATCATCTTAGTAAACAATTATAACAGTTTTACATTTGTTCATCACAAACATCAGTTTACAATGAAGATAACGATTATTTAGGGTCTTGACTTCCTAGAGATTCATTAAAAAATGGGGCAAAGTCATCAAAGTACTTAAAGTTTCAAAAAACTGACATAGAGATTCATTCCATTCACCACGGTGGTTATTATGGTCTACTTGTATAGTTCATTATCTAAAGTAGCCAAATTTACAAATTAGATATTAAAGAAACCTTTATACACCTCATATTTCCAGTAGAAAGTAGAGTTTCGTTAGAAAGTGTACATGATACTCACATGGACATAAGGCATAGAAAGAAAAAAAACTGCAAGCACAATAGAGCAGGGAAGCAATGCTGCAAATCGAATTTTATGCGTCGATAGTTTTAACATTTTTGTCGGTCATTTCAAGGTTCCACTTACCTGTATAAAATATTGTTGGGAAGAGGCATGGTAGAATCATTCATATGAAATATGAGGCAAATTCTCCAGAGGAAATCACAACGTGTGAATGTGGAAAGTAAATCAATACAAACATCCACCTAAAATCCTATTCTTTCTTTCCTTCCTGTATTAACTATTTTTCTTGTTTAGGAATTTTGTATTCAAATACTGCATACATGTTAAGGAACGTTCTCATGAAAATCAAGAAATAAACAATATTGAAATGCCAAATAAAATAAAAATGTTGGTAGGTCAGATATATCAGGTTATCAATCCCTGTACTCCAAAGTATAAAGTGCAACTTAGAATACATATTTTGTTTTAGAAATAGTACTACTTGGTACTGATGTTAATGTTGATGTCAAGACAACAGTAATCAATACTAAAATAGACAATAACATCATTCAACCTAGGTAAGATGTAGCAAAGGAATTTACCCATGATCTATGTTTTTCCACCGTCTTATGATATGATTTTTGCAATAGCCAGCACACCTCCTGCAAATGAAGTGATTCTTCATAATTTGATCTTCGATCACAAAATTAGTTTTTACTAATAAAACATTAATATTATTTTTTTATTCTAAGCAACTGAAAAACCATTCTCAATTAAAAATTGCTAACACTATAAACCAAGCTCCATATTTCAGGCATATCCAAATACCATCTTGTAAAGCTTCCATGAAATCTTTGACTTGTTATGCTTATCGATTGGTATTGTTCCCAAATTGTTCACCAATATGGAAAAAAAAAAAATTCAGTCGCCCAAAAAATTACAAAAACTCATTTATAAAATTCAAACAAAACCCAAGGTTCTAGAATAATCAAAATCTAACTACCATAAATTTAATTACAACAGGAAAACAAAACAAAAATAAATAAATAAATCCAGTTAAGTTTAAGGAAGAGAACTTATAATCAAGCAAATCACTCGTATCGTCGTAGACTTATCATGATCAGATATTCAATCAAAGATCTTTTTACTTGCTACGTGCTGGAATTTTCAGAAAATGAAATCCCTAAATTGATAAATAGAAGAGAGAGATAATTAGAATACATTTGAAAAATACCTCGGCAATTTAGATCCAACGCAATACAGAGATGCAGCAGAGGTAGAGGTGGGAGAACTGGATATAAAATTGAGATCATTTATTTATTTTTATTTACTGGCGGTTCGGGGGACTATGAAAGACGAACAATTTTATCAGCAACCAAACGATACATGTGCGAGATTTCAAATCATGTAAGCGACCACAACCGTAGATTTATCTTTTGAGAGAGTAAATCTGAACCGCCACTTACATAGGCAAACTTAGCCAAACTGTGTTTTATATTCTTGATTCTAGATCATAAAACTTATATGTGTTAGCTACCTTTTTTTTGTGTAATAATTTTTTTTTGCCATACAGTTCTTCTACGAAGCAGCTTGCTGTCATTTCTCATTGCAAGTTGCCCAAAATAAGAAACCTATTATTGGGAGTAACAAAAAGACGAAATGATGTTATTGAGTAGTAAAGTCAATAACCCCTTATTCTACTATTTTTAATAATGGATATATTTCCCTCTGTTAATTTATTTAAATGAACTTTATTAGCTAAACTAATTAAAAATTAGTGGTTAGATTAGATTAATAACTTGATTTAATAATAATTAGAATCAATGGAGCACATACACCTCCTCTCACTTTTACATTTTCATGTCATCCTATGATTAGGAGTTCATCATTTCATAACCATAAAAATCGTATAAACTAAGATATGTAAGTTTATTTTAGGATTGAGTATAAACTGATACTCAATCCCAGATCAATCCTAAATCGTATAAAGTTTGCACTTGTATAGAAAAAAATTCAAAAAAACCATGAACATTTATTTGCTTTCTCCAATGCAAAATACACTATCTCTCATATTATTTTATTGGTTTTTATCATTTCCAATACCGATGATTGGCTCTTATCTTGTGCATGGATGCACAAGATAACAAAACCCTTGATTATTTGAGTGAGTAAATATATATAAGCAATCAAATTGAAACTGAATTCTACTTTGATAAATCTAACTTATTTAAGCAATCAAAATAAATAAATAAATAGCAGATATGTCGATTCTTACCTAATAGAAGTTATGTCTAAAAGATTATTCGATTGTTGATGTATTTAAGCTTCTTTATTACGTTTCCAAAGTAATATTAACAATAATTAAAGCAAGTACTAATTAACCACTAAACTCAAAATAGATATCAAGAGGAGTAATAAGGGAGAAGAGGGAATTTCTTATTCACTTAAGAAAATTGGGATGATATATACATTAGCTAAGGGAGCTATTTATACAAGTTCTAAAGGTATTAGCTTGTATACACCACCTAGTTTAGATGTCACACTACATGTAAAGATTTATGTAGTAATAGCACCTCTAGCTTGCATGCAAACCATGCGATTCAACACCCACTAGCTTTAGGTGTTACTCCCTTTGATAAGTAGCTTATACAAGTTGCTCATGCAAGGAGCTTGGTGTAACAATGGTTCTATGTGGATAGCCACCATATCCATGCATATCCCATGCATATTATAACACTCCCCCTTTGATATCCACTATCCTAAATATTGTCTCATTAAAAACCTTGCTTGGAAAACCCATAGGGAAAAACTATAGCGAAGGGAAAAAGAGCACAATACCAAAAATTAGAACAGTATTGGACTCGCGCAGCTGCCTCGTTAAGAACCTTGACAAGGAAAACCCCAATGGGAGAAAAAACCTTGAAAAGGAAAAAGAGTACAACGCGACAAGTCCAGTACCTTCAAGGATCTTCAAAAGTAGATACTCCCCCTGATTCTGACATCAATCCTTTTGTCGATAAAGATGTCGCATTCCGATACCATGAACAAGTTTTCGAAAAACTGTTGTTGGCAACGCCTTGGTGAACAGATCAGCTAAATTTTCACATGATTGTATCTTCTGAATATCAATCTCGTTGGTCTTCTTAAGATGGTGAGAATAGAAGAACTTTGGTGAAATATGCTTTATTCTGTCACCTTTAATGTAGCCGTCTTTGAATTCTGATATACATGCTTCATTATCTTTATAGATAATTGTTGGTACATTAGTGACTGAAGGAAAATCGCAAGAATTTCTGATATGCCCTATCAACGATCTTAACCATACAGCTTCCCTGCTTGTTTTGTGCAGAGCAATAATTTCTGAATGATTTGATGAAGTAGCTGGTAAACTCTGTTTGCAAGATCTCTATGAGAATGCAGTTCCACTAGTGGTAAAAACATACCATGTTTGATAAACAGCTTTGTGTGGATCAGATAGAAAACCAGCATCTATATATCCCTTTACTTGAGAACTTTCTGATGGATTTCTTGAGTAAAACAAGCCTAAGTCAGTTGTTCCACGAAGATACCGAAAGATATGCTTCACTCCTTTCCAATGTCTTTTTGTTAGGGAGGAACTAAACCTGGCTAGTAAGTTTACTGCAAAAGAAATGTCAGGTCTCGTACATTGAGCTAAGTACATCAATGCACCAATTGCACTCAAATATGGTACTTTTGGACCAAGAAGTTTTTCATCCTTTTATTTAGGACGAAATGGATCACTATGAATATCAAGTGTCCTTACAACCATAGGAGTACTGAGCAGATATGCTTTATCCATTTCAAAACTTTTGAGGATTTTCTCAGTATACGTCATTTGATGGACCAAAATTCCGCTAGCAGAATGTTCAATCTGCAAACCGAGACAATATCTCGTTTTTACGAGATCCTTCATCTCGAATTCTTTCTTAAGGCATTCTATAGCCTTTTGGATCTCACAGGGAGTTCCAATCAAGTTGATATCATCAACGTATACAACAATTATAGCAAATCCAGAGTTTGCCTTTTTAATGAATATACATGGGCATATAGGATTGTTCACATATCCCTGAGTTGTTAAGTATTCACTGAGACGATTGTACCACATTCGTCCAGATTGTTTCAAGCCATACAAGGCTCGATTAAGTTTTAGTGAATACATATGACATGGTTTATCTACTGATAACTGAAAACTTTCAGGGATTTTCATGTAAATATCACTGTCTAATTTTCCATATAAATAGGCAATAACCACATCCATTAGATGCATGTCGAGCCCTTCAAGGACTACCAGACTGATCAAATACCGAAAGGTAATTGCATCCATAACAGGAGAATATGTTTCTTCATAGTCAATCCCAGGTTTTTGTGAAAAACCTTGTGCCACTAGTCTCGCTTTATAGCGAACGACTTCACCTTTCTCATTTCGCTTACGCACAAACACCCATTTACAGCCAACAGGACTGATATTAAATGGTGTTCGAACTGCAGTTCCTAAAACTTTGTGTTTAGCGAGAGATTGTAATTCTGCTTAAATTGCCATTTTCCATTTTGGCCAATCATTCCTTTGACGACATTCCTCTATAGAGTGTGGTTCAAAACCATCATTATCTAAGGCAATGTCAGTAGCTACTGTGAATGAAAATATGTCGTCAACAATCATTGTATTACGATCTTAAACTTCTCTGCTTGAAACATAATTTATGGAAATTTCCTCGTTTTGAGGTTCCACTGTTTCCATAAAAACACTCTCCTCGTCAGGAGATTTATGCTCAGAGAATTCAGGCGTATCTTTAATAGCCTCTTTAGGAGCACTATCTTTCAATGATTGAGATTGGAATTTTCTCTTTCGAGGAGCAGAATCTTTTGAACCAACTGGTCGTCCACGCTTAAGGCGTGCTTTATACGACTCATTTGCTACCACATCCACGGCTTATCTTGTAGGGACAACAACACGTGCCGGAGCATTTTTAGCTGGTACGTTTGAATTCATTATTTTTGTTATATCTGCAAATGCATCAGGCATTTGGTTAGCAATGTTTTGAAGATGTAAAATCTTCCGCACCTCTGTTTCACATTGCTTGGTGCGAATGTCAAGATGAGATAAATCTGGTGTATACCATGATAAATCACGTTGTTTTTCAAGCGGTAGCTTTTCTCCCCCTAACGGTGGGAAAACTAGCTCATCAAAAATGACAATTTGCAAATCTTGCAGTAAAGACATCCCCTGTTAATGGTTCAAGATATCTAATAATAGATGGTGAATCAAAACCAACATAAATCCCAAGTCGACGTTGTGGGCCAAACTTGGTGCGTTGTGGTAGAGCTATAGGAACATAAACAGCACAACCAAAAACACGCAAATGAGAAATGTCGGGTTGATGACCTAACACATGTTGCAAAGGAGAGCATTGATTATTTGCGTATGGTCGATAACGTACCAATGCAGCAGCATGCAAAATAGCATGTCCCCAAGCAGAAACAGGGAGTTGAGTTTTCATTAACATAGGTCTCGCAATGAGTTGAAGGTGCTTAACGAACGATTCAGCTAAACCATTTTGTGTATGCACATGAGCAACAGGATGCTCAACATCAATACCCAAAGACTGACAATATGCATCAATTTTTTTTGAAGAAAACTCTGCTGCACCATCAAGACGAATAGACTTGATGGAATAATCTGCAAAATGAGCACACAATCTAATAATCTGAGCAAAAAGCTTAGAAAATGCAAGATTACGTGTCGAGAGGAGGCAAACATGCGACCATCTAGCATATGCATCAATTAGAACCTTAAAGTACTGAAATGGTCCACTTTGGGGATGAATAGGACCACACATATCACCATGTATTCTCTTTAAGAAAGTAGGGGATTCATGAACCACTTTCATCATTGACGGTTTGGTAATCAATTTCCCCAAAGAACAGGCAGTACAACCAAGTTCTTTGTTAAACAGAAGTTTCTGTAAAGGATGTCCATGACAGTTTTTGACTATTCTACTCATCATAGTATAACCTGGGTGTCCGAGCCGATTATGCCAGAGCATGAAAGCATTCAGGTCATAAAACTTTTGGCTTATGACAGAATAAGATTCAACCTTTTGAATCTTTGTAAGGTACAACTCAGATGCGAGAGCTACAAGCTTCTCAGTAACGTGTTTTCCACACGAATTTGATGAAGTAATATACAAATACTCCATATCGTTCTCATCTTCAGTTTCTAGGTGATAACCATGACGACGTATATCTTTAAAACTCAACAGATTCCTTTGGGATCCAAAGGAATATAAAGCATCGTTAATAGTGAATATGGTACCACCTGGTAATGAGACATTTGCTCTACCAGAACCATCTATAAGACTGGATGAACCATAGATGGTATTGATATTAGCCTTGAACTTTTTCAAGGTAACAAAGTATTTAGTACTTCGAAAGATGGAATTTGTCGTTCCACTATCAACAAGACAAATGTCACCATCTGATTGACCCTTTAAGTCCATTCCTCTTCAAAATAAAGAAGGTGTAAAAAGAGTGCACAACATGTTCTAGCAAAAGATGTATATATCACATATATGTATACATATTATACATAAGCAAAGCAAAAAGCAATATAAACAAAAACTAAAACAGTTACAAGGTGCCGGTTTAATTTACACTAAATAAACCATTAGCAAACTGATCGAAATCACTTTCGTACCTAGTGCCTTCAAAATCAACCAAGTAGTTAGCAACATCTAGCTTTGGAGATTTGTGGAAACACTAGCTTCAGCTAGACTTATCTCTGATTTTGCTGCCTTCTTCTTTTCATTCTTCATGAAAAGTTCACAGAGATAGTCAGGAGTTCGATAAGTTCTATACCAGTGGTTGTTACAACCACAGCGAAAGCAATGCTGATCTTTGTCAGTTTTCTTGGAAGGATTGACAGCTAATTCCTTCCCTTTTGCTTGTTTCGCATCCGTATCATGTTCCTTTTTATACGGATTACCACGTGTATTTTTGTTCTTTTGACCTCCACGTTTATTCTTTTTTCCACGAGAATCACGTTTACCAGAGTCGCGTCCATGTCCGGAGTAAGATGTTTCATTTACTTCTGGCACAGAAGCAGAACCACAAGGACGATATTCATGATTTTTCACCAGCAGTTCATTATTTTGTTCCGCTAGGAGAAGGACACCAATCAACTCTGAATATCGAGCGAAACGCCGTTCACGATATTGTTGTTGAAGTACGATCTGAGATGAATGGAACGTACTGAAAGTTTTCTCCAGTTTAGACTCTTCTGTGACCGTGTCACTGCACAACTGTAATTGTGCAGTAATTCTGTACAGTGCAGAATTGTAGTCTGAAACAGATTTAAAGTCCTGGAATCTCAGATGAATCCATTCATTTATAAGGTTTGGCAACATGACCACCTTTAAGTGATCATATCTTTCTTTCAAGGAGTCCCATAGTACTTGGGGATCCCGGCATGCCATAAACTCATCTTTGTGAGTTGCGGAGAGGTGTCTGCGCAGATCCGCTGCAGCACAAGCACGTTCACTTTCCATGCTATCTCCGTTCCTGATCGTGTGACCAAGATTTTTAGCTTCAAGATGCAATTCAGCATCGAGCACCCAAGAAATATAATTCCCTCCATTATGCAAAAGAGGAGCAAAGTCAAGTTTAATTAAATTCGACATCGTAAGGTTAAACAAACTTACTTTTTGTACGTCAACTGCAACTTGAAATAGCTAAGCAAACTCTTTTCTTTCTTTCTCTATTTCTGTTAAACAGTACTTTAGAGCAGCAACTTTAGAACAAGCAAGTCGCGCTTTGTTAACAAAAACTTTGGAGCAACAACTTTAGAATGAGTAAGTCGTGCTGATAACGTATTACATTTCCAAAGTAATATTAACAATAATTAAAGCAAGTACTAATTAACCACTAAACTCAAAATAGATATCAAGAGGAGTAATAAGGGAGAAGAGAGAATTTCTTATTCACTTAAGAAAATTGGGATGATATATACATTAGCTAAGGGAGCTATTTATACAAGTTCTAAAGGTGTTAGCTTGTATACACCACCTAGTTTAGATGTCACACTACATGTAAAGAGTTATGTAGTAATAACACCTTTAGCTTGCATGCAAACCATGCAATTCAACACCCATTAGCTTTAGGTGTTACTCCCTTTGATAAGTAGCTTATACAAGTTGCTCATGCAAGGTGCTTATGCAAGGAGCTTGGTGTAACAATGGTGCTAAGTGGATAGCCACCATATCCATGCATATCCCATGCATATTATAACATTCTTGATTTATTAAGAACACTTAAATGGGGATACTTTTTTTAATTAGGGGATATTTTATTGTAGCTGCCGGCATGGTTTTTCAATGCCGGCAATCCATCGACCATGCCGGCAGCAACAAAAAACCATGTCGGCAGATATCCCCCAATTAATCCATATATCCCCAAATTTGGTGTTCTTTATTAATCGGTCATTCTTTTTTTTTCTTTTTTTGGAGTTAATCATCTTCACCATTTGAATCACCAAGGGAAAAAGAAAAAGAAAGAAAAGAGTAATAAATTAAAAAAAAAATTTCCTGTTAAAATTTAGTTAAATTATGGAGCAAGTGGTCTCCCCATATATCTTGATTATGGAGATTGGAATCCTTTGCAGTCCTCTATGAAAATATGCAGCCTTAGTAATAGGATTTAGAAATAAAGCACTCACCGCCATCGATTCTCCTGCTTGCCGATTATGGCACGAGCACTTATCCAATCTATGATTAACCAAAGTGAAATCCCTGCAATTCTAGTTGTTGAGCCAAAATGAGAAATTGGTTTCTAACTAGAGAATCATTTGGTTTGGTGATGAAAAGAACATGGTTTCTTGTTGGGCTCATAGTACCTCACTGCATACTAGAGGTGAGCATTTTATCCGTAATTCGTGGATTTAATCGGGACCAACCGTATTATTGAGGATGGATGCCCGGACCGTTCGCTAATGGGTTGGACGCGGATGAGATTTTTGAAATCCAACGGACTACGGATTGGGCCCGGATGCAACCTTGAAAATCCGTTGGACATCCATATCCGTTAGATTAAGGGTATTTATATAGTTTCTAAAAAATATATAGATAGTTTTGGAATTTTTAAGGTGTTTTCTTGGAGTGTTGTCCATGACACTTCTATATTTATATACATATATAAAGTGTGTAGGTTATATAAGAAGTCATCTATATTGGTTTTATTTTTTCATTATAAATTTTAACTAACACAAATCCATTGGATTATCCGCACCCAATCCGTTCATCCATGCATCCATTGGATGTTTGATTGGATGCGGATGCCAAATTTGAAATCCGTAGTGGATTAGATTGGATGCGGATGAGATAAAAACCGGTCCATACCGGCCCATGCTCACCCTAAGGCCTACCAAAACAGTACTATATCTAGATAGATTCCAAGAGAATCTCTTAAATGATTTTAAAATCCTAATTATAGAAACCATTTAGATCTGATTAGTCAAACACGACCCAGTCATAATTCTGACCCCTCATTTCATGCTTTCTCCGATTCACCGAGCTAACTCAAATCGTTTAAAAATTAGGGTTTCAAATCTGTGTTTTATTATGCATGCTCCTCGTTTTATGAGGGTAGTTCATTCACGCAGCTACATAGTTTAACCTTAATCGCGTCCAATTTAACAACTATGGTTAATATTTAACCCTAGTAAGACCTTCTATGCAAATACACAAAGAATTAAACGGAATTTTATAGGTTTTTTAATTATTTCGAGGAGTTGTTACTCGTGGCAATTTCTCATGTCATTTTGGGAGAGAGAAGAACCTAGTCCGAATAGACAGATCGACTTCCAATACATTTTTTAAGAAGATGTGTACGTGACGAAATTAGCCTTGTACTACCATAATTTTACTACTATCTTAATCACAAAAATTACCCCTTTAATCTCATCAGTTGACTGTATCCTTGTGGATTGAGAAAAGTCTAAAACTCCATTTATTCCTTTTCGCTAAAAATAGAAAATTGATTAGTGCACGTTAAATGACATTAACGTCCTTTGAGATTCGTTTTCACTCAATCTTAGCCGTACGAGAGGTTTCATTTGGTGTGGTTGGGGTCCATCCTATCCTATACACCTTATCTAGCTTGCTTTACACTTACGTATCCGATGAGACCTTTGTAATTTGTTTTCCTAATCATTTTTGAAAAAGTGAGAAATACAGGCTTATTTGAAACCCAATTTTCAAATATAGGCCTGTTTTTTTTCGAACTTTTCAAATATAGGACTGTTTTCACTTTTCCATCCATCTTGGTTAAGTCCCATTATATTTTTATTTATTTACCCTTTACTCATTGCCATGCTGACCTTTTTCATCCTTTTAAGGTTCGTTGATCTCGGTACAAGATCGCTTCACCAATTTCAGGTTCGTTACATCATTCCCAAAATGGTCCATCATTCAAAAGTTAAGGGTTCAGGGTTCATGTTTTTTAATTCAGTATTCATCATTCCCAAATTCGGGGTTCAGGGTTCCCAAGTTCAGGGGTTCAGGGTTCCCAAGTTATTGGTTTCAGGGTTTTTAGTTGGTGGGAAATCGACCCTGCACAAAGGAGATGTGGTTTAGGGGTATATAAGACTTTTTAATAGGTGAGATAACTGCCACCTTGCACTTAATTGGATGGAAGTCAAAACAGGCCTTTATTCGAAAAGTTCAAAAAAATAGGCCTATATTCGAAAACGCATAAAAAAACAGGCCTATATTTCCAAATTGCCCATCAGTTTTTTGGTCGAAAATGTCATAAACGTCATTTTTAAAACTATTCAAGTGTTGAAGCCTTGAAGGTGATGACTTACATTCTGGAACGGTTGTAATTTCAATTGTCAATCGAATGTGTCCTATGACTCTTACGAAGCAGATTAATGCGTGAGGTTCGTTTCCTTTTCGGGAAAAAACAACAAACTACTCAAGTGTTGTGAGACGTTTTGATCAAGACTCTAATGGGAACAAGAATGGAGTTAGATATAAACAAATGAGAACACAAACGAAATCAAAAATATCGATAGGTGTGAACAATTACCTATTTATGCTTATTTTCACAAAAGTTTCTTAAGCTTTCATTTACTACTTATGCTTATGTTCACAAAAGTCTCTCGATGACGTGTGATTATCGGTTATATGTCCCGGCAAAGTGTATATTATTTCATTCCTTCGATCGTGATCGTGATCTCTTACTAGATATGAATAGGTAAGTAGATACAAATATCATAAACGTGTATTTGAGACGACATCATAAAATAGGATAACAAATGAAATTAGTATTGTTCAACCTAATTCTATTTTCTTGTTCGGGTATATTTTTTTCGTGAAATACCAACTATAAAAGGGTATTCCGTCAATTCAAATGTTTATCCAATTATATGCATTCACATAAAATTTTAAGGAATTTCATTTGAAAATAATTTAGGGATTCATGGCATCATGCTTCTTATTCATAAGAAAGTCAAAAGGTAGATAAGATAACGCCTCAAGTGCACGATATTATGTTACACATGCCGCTTTACTGTATAAATTCCGGATTCCTTCTAGTTAAATAGTAATTTTCATATTAATGGCATGATTACCCTCTATCGTTATCGACAATCTTTTTAAGATTATCGTAATCAGTCCTAAAATTCTATTGTACAATATCGTCAGCCAAATATTCCATGGCAATTCATGTAATTAACCATTAAAACAGAAGCTAATTTGTTAACCGAGAAATGCTTTATTTATAGAATCATCGCAATAGAATGCATTTGATTGCTGGGAAGGATAAAAGGAAAAGGATGCAGTAGATCCAAACACACTATAGTTAACGTAAACCACACTCAACAGTATCATCCTGTACATTCCCATCCTAACAATAATACAAGATTAAAATTTTAATCATGTGAATTGTTTACATACAAACTTACAATTTATCTAGATTAACATCCCTTAAGTTTTTGATTAAGCCGTTGCCGGGTAGATTTTGGGTTAATGTTTTTCTGGAAAACATTTTTCTTTTTGCCGACTCACGATTGGATATAATTTTACCGCTGACTCGGTACGAGTTGGATGTCAGACTGTTTATTTTTTAGTTTTTGTTGGGTGTGACTCGTTACTTGATTCAAATCTAATTTCTAATTCAGACCCGTTTCAGTCAGTGAATAAAATAAACATGGCTCATGGAGTTGGTTCGTATATTTTGAGTCAGTTAAGCCAGATCTACCTTAAAAAACAAACAAATTGAGTTAGTTTCAAATGAGTCAGGTGATCTCAGTCGAATCCAGGAAAATCACATACATGATACAAGTCAAGGTTGCATGCCCCACCAAATTACTTATTTTTCATAGGCTAATTTACATATTGCTATATTAAAAATGTTCGGGCTATGTGCGAACAAATTATTATTTTATTATTTATCGATCGACTCTGAAATGGTTGCCACAGTTTAGATTTACGATTTTACTTCTTGTACACTCTTTAAACTTTATTTTATTGACTAACCAGAATTAGGTGCTCTATTTAAGGGCAAAAGCAGATTTAAAACGCCAAGTTACAAAACAGAAAACGCACATGTAATATCTCAACTTTTGGGGCTACCAAATTACAATAAGTGAATATCAACACATCATTACCGTAAACCCGATAAAAAAATACAACCACAACTTAAACCGGAAACACAAAACCGATATCCTCCGGTCAGAATTAAATCCGGTAAGTTTTAGCTTCGATATTTCCTATATAAACCCGTCATACCACACTCCTTTCTCCCTCATATTTGCATCCTCTTCCTCTCTCTAACAAAGCTCTGTCTGTCCCTCACCTCTCTCTAAAGAAGAAACCCTGTCCCATCCCCATCTTCTTTATAGATTCAAAAGCTCTAACAGAGGTAACAAAATTCCTCATTAAAATTCATTATTCATTTAAATTATTTTTCTTGAATATTAATAAATAATTTAATATATTGTTTGAACAATATAAGAGAGATCTTAACTGATAAAAGAAGAACCAGATCGAAATAACAATGGAACTATTATGAAATTTAAATTTTGGATTTAATTTTTTTAAACTTTTGAAGAAAATAAGTCATTAGGGTTGATTGCATTAGGTAATTAGGGTTTCAGAAGGGATTTAAAATGTTAGGAACAGTATCAACTGTGGTTGGTTGTTTGGTTTTCCAAACCCTAAAGTGAATAGGTTGTTCTTGTTGTTGTTTCACATGAACTTGTAGTTTTGATCTGTTTGTGTGATTTATAATGATTTCTTGAATTTTAATTGTTATTTAGGGTTTTTGTTTGATTGTGAATATTGCAATGTTGGGGTGCTATTGCCCAAGTATTATGAGTTAGGGTTGTGTATTATTAGGTGTTTCTTTTTGTGGCATTTATTGAATTAAACTTTAGCTGGAGATGTGAGCTAATGGTTGTACTTTGTTATGACTTGTAATTGTTCCAGGTTGTCTGTATGTTTTAGCTAGTTAAAAATTTGAGTGGTTTGTGGTTCTTGTTAAAGATGATGAGGGTATGGCGAGAGGGAAACCTTCCCGCGGAAAGAGTGTAAAATAGGGTTGGACGACAAGGATGTGTTTAATCCGTGTTTGTCGCGGCTTTATTGTACTCGCATCTTCGACTAAAAGTTTGCTATGGTTATAATATCATTATGAGCTTCCTATGTTAGGTTTTAGCATTTTCTGGGAATGGGGTTTATTAACAGTGCTCTTCCTAGGTTAATTATTTATCTATAATTGCTTTATGTTAGAAAGGATAATTTAACAGTTGTCTTGCTATGTTCCGGTATTATTCTTATTTAAACCGATTGACTTAACATTACGTCTTTAAATCCATCCATGGTTCTGTCTTCCAGTTTTGTCGGTATTTGTACTTAATGACTTAACATTTCTGTTTAATTTGCTATTTTCAGGAAAACAGAAAAGAAAGGGGGAATAATTCTGATTTGGTCAAATTGCATAATACAGGTGTTGGGCTATTGCACATTTTTGCTCGGGTATGTTTGTTTCTCTTATCTTTGTGTCCTTTCCCTTTATGCCCCGTGTTCCTTTAACGAGCAAAGTATGTATTTCTGGCAACTGCAGGAACTGTTGTGTTGTTTCAGTTAAAGAATCCAGTGTCCTAAAGATAGACTTCTATACTTCTGCACCATTGGTATGTTATGCTTATTTTCTGGTGAAAAGAAGCCATCAATCGTGCCTTGGGACATTACTTGGAGATATAGTTTAATTTGTATGCATTTACATATGATATGGGTTCTCGAGGACGACCATTCTTGGATCTTAATGAGCCCCCTGCGGAAGAGGATGAAGAGAGCGACAGCGTCTCATGTGTTCAGCCCAAGAAAACTCTCCCTTCGTTAAATTCACACCCATCTGATTTGTTTGTATTGTCCGAAGGTAGTCAAAGATTACCTAATAATAACCATGCTTTCTCACATGAACCTTCAGTTTCAGTTTTCCAGCCCTTTGTTAGGCCAAAAGATGTGCATAATTATGAAGACCAAGGGAAACAAATGAAAGAGGATCATTTGGGTTCCAAGGTTGCCTCATCCTCTAAGGTGGAGGGATGTGACGAGGAAAGTAAAGAGAAACCACTGCTTGTTCCAGCTAGCACACCCACCGATGCTCAATCTGTTGAAAGGGAAATCAAAGAGAAACCACTACTTGTTCCAGCTAGCTCTCCCACCGATGGTCAATCTGTTGAAAGGGAGGAAGGTGAATGGTCTGATGTAGAGGGTTCTGCTGATGTATTCGGTAGCAGTGCAAGTAGCCCTACAAATGATAGATCAAGTACTATTAATGGCGAGACTTCTCAGAAACAAGGGCTTACCAGGGGAACAGATCTTTCTAGCTCGGACAAGGTTGCTGAGAGTTCCTCGCAGGATGGCATGCATGCTGTGGTTGCAAAAACTGAAGTGACTGATGCTCCCAAAGAGGTGATAGGACGATCAGAGTCAGAACCATCTGATAGGGCACACACTGCCAGTAGAAATTCAGATGGCAATAAGAAAGTGGATATGCCTGGTGATGGACCTGATGAGCTGTCAATCACAGTGAAACAAAAAGAGGTTAAAGGAGTTGAAGCAAGTCATGCACTGAAGTGTGCAAATAATCCTGGCAAGAGACATAGGCTTGATCAACAGAAGGAAGCAATGCATGGGAGAAAGCGTGCCAGACAGACTATGTTTCTTAATTTTGATGATGTCAAGCAAGCTGGCCCTCCAAAAACTTCGACACCTAGAAGGCAGACATTTTCTTCAGCTCCAGCGACTCGCCCAGTAAAGGAGAGACACATTATACCTGCCGAGCGCAGTGAAAGACAGAGTCAACCTGCATTGAAGGATCAGAAGCAAGCAGATACATCTAACAATGAAGCAACCACTCCCATGGATACAGACCCTAAATCTGAATCGAACGGGGAAATGAACTCAGGTCTTCAGCCTCGATCAAAAAGGTTAAACAGTGGAAATGAATTAGCTGGAGATGGATATCTACCTCCCGTTTTGAGGCAGGGTCCCTGGAAGCAATCCACTGATGTGAGGCAACACAGGAACCCACCAATGTTAACTAGGAAACCACCTGTTGTTAATCAGATCCCTGCAGATACAAAATTGGTCAACAAAAAGCTTCCTCCGGTGAAGAAGCAAGTTGCAAATAATGCATACTACTCAGATACATCCGTTGAACGTCTTTTACGTGAAGTCACCAATGAGAAATTTTGGCATCACCCAGGTCTGAATTCTCTTTATGTAATAATAATTTTTTATCCTGATCGTTTTTTATCCATTATTTGTTAGATGAAGTCTGTCTTGCTATTAGTCATAGATAACATTATCCTAGTGATAATTAACATTATCCTTCTAGTCTTGCAAGATCTACTTTTTTCTTTTCTTTTCTTTTGTAAGCTTTGCCATCCATATGTTAATCATCGTAGGTTTGGATAACTAGGTCTGGTTGATGCAGAAACTATTAAACTAGTAAGCCCAAAGAAACCTTTTTATATTAGAAAATCTTTGGCAGTGAGGAAGTGAAGTAGAGAGGTTAGCATGGTTTAAAACTACTAGAAGTTGTGAGAGTTTCTTTTTCTTTACATTGTTAATTCATCTATATTTCAAGTGGACCTTTGTTCAAGTCAAATACATCAAATAGATATGTATCAGTTTGGATCTCAAAGATTTGTTCACTTGTTTAACCTGTCTTACTAACGTCATTTATTATGTTTGCTTCTGCCAATATATTATATTTTTGGCTCATCCTTCTTATTTTTCCTAATGTAATTATCCTGTTGTATCACCAGAGGAGACAGAGCTTCAATGTGTTCCTGGACAGTTTGAATCTGTAGAGGAATACGTCAGAGTATTTGAGCCTTTACTTTTCGAGGAATGCCGAGCCCAGCTGTACAGCACTTGGGAGGAGTCTATGGAAACAGTATCGAGAGATGTACACATAATGGTCAAAATTAAAACCGTTGAAAGACGAGAAAGAGGTATTGTAATTAATTAAGATGTCGATTTAGTCTAAAATCTGTCTAGTCATGCAGCTTTCATCGAGAATTACCTTTTGTAGTAAGCTTTAGGTTGATGCAGTATGGCACATTCTTGTCTAAGATTTAGCAATTTTGGGCAGTATGCCAATTATCACATCAAATGACAAATGATTTTTTTTTAATATTATTTTATTATTATCAACTTTCAATTTTGAAATAGCCGAATGGGATTTTTAAGTTTCCTTTGCTTGTCCCTGATAAGTTCATTAAATATTTCTGGAGTATAGGATGGTATGACGCAGTAGTTCTTCCAGCAAACGAGTGCAAATGGACATTTAAGGAGGGTGATGTTGCAGTTCTTTCATGCCCAAGGCCTGGAACAGGTTAGATTGAGTGCAATTATTTTTCTCTGCTTCAAATAATGCTGTAAAGGCTAGTTATGCTTACTTTCTACTGACATTGTTACTTTCATACAATGTGAAGCAGTCAGGCCTAGAAGGAATAATGCTGGTGAAGATGATCCGGAGGCTGAGATCAGCGGGCGTGTGGCTGGAACAGTCAGGCGACACATACCTATTGATACCCGTGACCCTCTTGGGGCCATCCTTCACTTTTATGTCGGGGATACCTATGACCCTAATAGGTATTTTTATTCACACTTTTTCCTTCAAGTTCACATCTGCTTAAAAAACATTCCAATCCTTTAACCACATTCTACTATTTTCCAGCAAGGGAGACGATGATCATGTTTTGAAGAAATTTCAACCTAAGGGTATCTGGTATCTTACTGTTCTTGGTACTCTTGCAACTTCGCAGCGTGAATATGTTGCACTTCATGCATTTCGTCGTCTCAATCTGCAGGTAACTACACTATCCTATTTTTGTAAATTTATGATTAATGATGGTCCAGAATGACTGCCTAACAATTGGGTCTTACTTTTTGTTTTATCGTTTTTGCAGATGCAAGCTGCTATTCTTAAGCCTAGTCCAGAACAGTTCCCAAAGTATGAGCAGCCACCTCCTGCCATGCCTGAATGCTTCACCCAAAATTTTGTTGATCACCTGCATAGGTCCTTCAATGGACCCCAATTAGGTGCCATCCAATGGGCCGCAATGCACACAGCTGCTGGTACAAGTAGCGGGTCAGCCAAGAGACAAGATCCATGGCCCTTTACCCTTGTCCAAGGGCCACCAGGGACGGGTAAGACGCACACAGTTTGGGGAATGCTAAATGTCATACATCTTGTCCAGTACCAGCATTATTACACTGCGTTACTGAAGAAGCTGGCTCCTGAGAGCTATAAGCAAAATACTGAAAGCAGTTCTGAGAATGTCAGCATAGGATCCATAGATGAAGTTCTCCAAAGTATGGATCAGAACCTATTTCGCACATTGCCGAAACTGTGCCCTAAGCCTAGAATGCTTGTCTGCGCTCCTTCAAATGCAGCAACTGACGAATTGCTGTCGCGTGTTCTTGATCGTGGGTTTATTGATGGTGAAATGAAGGTTTATAGGCCTGATGTTGCTCGAGTGGGTGTCGACACCCAAACGCGAGCTGCTCAGGCAGTTTCTGTTGAGCGAAGGACTGAACAGCTACTGGCAAAAGGACGGGAAGAAGTCATTAGTTGGATGCACCAGTTGAAAGCGCGGGAAGCTCAACTTTCACAGCAGATAGCTATTCTTCAAAGAGAACTCAGTGTTGCAGCTGTAGCCGGTCGTTCGCAAGGATCTGTAGGTGTTGATCCGGATGTTCTAGTAGCGAGGGACCATAATCGCGATCAATTGTTACAAAACCTTGCAGCAGTTGTGGAAGGACGGGACAAAGTTCTGGTGGAGATGTCCCGCCTTCACATTGTAGAAGGAAAGTTTCGTCCTGGTAGCAACTATAATCTCGAGGAAGCTCGTGCAAAGCTGGAAGCTAGTTTTGCAAATGAGGCTGAGATTGTTTTCACAACAGTCTCCAGTAGTGGTCGTAAGATATTCTCGCGTCTAGAGCATGGTTTTGACATGCTGGTTATTGATGAGGCAGCTCAGGCTAGTGAAGTAGCCATTCTTCCTCCCCTTGCTCTTAGTGCTGCTCGCTGTGTTCTTGTTGGGGACCCGCAGCAACTTCCTGCTACAGTTATCAGCAAGGCTGCAGGAACCTTGTTATACAGTAGAAGTCTATTTGAAAGGTTCCAGCAAGCAGGCTGCCCTACGATGTTATTGTCTGTCCAATACAGGATGCATCCCCAAATCAGGGATTTTCCTTCAAGACATTTTTATCAAGGACGTCTTACTGACAGCGAGAGTGTTGCCAATCTACCTGATGAAGTCTATTACAAGGACCCGTTACTGAGACCTTATGTGTTCTATGACATAACACATGGACGAGAGTCTCACAGAGGTGGATCTGTCTCATACCAGAACATTCATGAAGCGCAATTTGTTCTTCGCTTATATGAGCATCTACATAGGACGTTAAAATCTTTAGGTGCGAAGAAGGTCAGTGTTGGTATCATTACCCCTTACAAGCTACAATTAAAATGCCTTCAACGAGAGTTTGAAGAGGTTTTGAATTCAGAAGAAGGGAAAGATCTGTACATCAATACCGTGGACGCGTTTCAAGGCCAGGAACGTGACGTGATTATCATGTCGTGTGTTCGTGCCTCAACTCACGGTGTGGGCTTTGTTGCTGATATTCGAAGAATGAATGTTGCGCTTACTCGTGCAAGGAGAGCACTTTGGGTAATAATAATGGATTATATCACTAGTTTTCTTTCTTTCTAATCGGTGAAACTGCACCTCTAGCGATGATACTAATGTAAATTTGTTTTTGACAGGTTATGGGGAATGCAAATGCCCTGATGCAGTGTGATGACTGGGCTGCATTGATCACGGATGCGAAGGGAAGGAACTGTTATCTGGACATGGAATCTCTTCCCAAGGAGTTCCTGGCTCCGAAGGGTCCCACTCCTACTCCACATCCTGGCAAGTCATTTGGTAAAACAAGGGGGTTGAGGACAGGCAGTTATGGTGGCCCTAGAAATAGACATTTAGACATGCATCCAGAGTCCAAGTCTGGAACTCCATCAGAAGACGATGAGTCGAACACACTGTCAATCTCCAGAAATGGTAGTTACAGGAACTTAAAGGTGCCAAATGATAATCTGTTGGATGATTCGGAACTACTGGGAGCTCGAAATGCCTGGCAACATGGCATCCAAAAGAAGCAAAATTCTGCTGGTTTATTGGGCAGGAGAGATCCATAACTTTGTTGGAGCTGTTGGTGATTTCCCACAAGTTTTATCTGCTACCTTGGAGGTGGTTCAATTGATCGATGACACCATCTTTAACGTCTATACTTATACACTTGGAAGAAGTCGGGCACGATTTTGTCGTTGTAAGGGCGCACAATATGACACCATTTTGTCGTTGTCACTGTTCATTTGAACTAGAACAGTGAAGTAGTTTTTGAAAGAAAGAAAGAAAGATACATGTTCATTTGAAAGGAATTGCAGCTGGGGGTGACTAAGGTGAAGGGGTATTCCACTACACTGAAAATGCTAACCATGAACTTAGTATTTATCAAAGCTGAGCCTGAAGATATATCTGGATTTTACTATTGGGAAGATGTGAGGATGTCCTAAACAACGCGACAAGGAGACGTTCAAGTTGAATCAATTTGTTGGCGGTCTCTGAGGAGGATGAGTGAGAAGATCAGAAGCAATCTTGTTTGTTCTTGTGGAACAGGACTTCGAAGATATGGATTGGTCTGAATTGCTCTCTCATGGATCATGGTAATTCCTAGGTTCATGCAAAACATAAGGTTTCTATGTCATTTAACTAAGGTTTTTCTCTCTTGATTGTTACATGCAAAACTTTCGTTTGATTGCATGCTTGTGGGCTGTGCAGTGCTGACATGTTCCTTCCATTTTTGGGGCTCCCGCTCTTTCCTTGGACAGGCGGTGAACATTGGGGCAATCGTTTCTATGTCAGGACTTTGATGTGTAGGGCTTCATCTGCACCTCAAGGTATATGTCATGAAGCTTGTCCATATCCAAGTTTTTGATTATTATTGTACAACATATGCTCACTAGATAAAAATTATAGGGAACCTGACTAAGAATTTATGCGGGGATAGGCTACCTGAATGATGTAAAGATAGGCAACATGAACTTATAATATGCAAATTGCAAATGAAGCTATAATGGAATACAGAAGTATTTGTACAGGGTAATTAATCCCAAATCTGTGAACTGCCCTCCTCTCAAATGTTACTAGCACACACAGTGGTTCTGGTCTGGACTGTTTTTTTTTGTTGGATTCATGATTGTTAAGAAAAGATCTTTGCTCCGAGAAGGGGAAGGTAAACGCAGCAATGGTGTAAGCATCAACTTCTTGTTCAGACTGCTACCGTTTTTAAGTTCAGACTGCTTTTTCTGGAACAGTGTAAAACTCTTGATCGTGTCTGGCAACACATCTTGAGTGAACCAACTTCCTCAAGAGTTACCCTTGGCAAAACTCCCTCGAAGGCTCTTATCTTAGGTTCTTCACAAATATATATATGTAGGTCTCAATTGTATATACAAGGGACTGTTCTTTTATTCAATTTGCCAATGGAAAATTTTGTTTCTGTTGTAAATTTCAGGTAATATTATCTTCCTAGTTGTTTAGTGCAGATAGTGCTAAATTGCTATCACTAGTTTTTGGGTATGTGTACCACTTGGACCCTTATTTTTACCACGTGACCCAAAGTTTGCTTGGTATTGAAAAATGCAGTACCACTACTGGAAAGGAGATGATAACTGCGCAACTTTTGAATTACTAGTTCAAAATGTTGTTGGGATGTGAATCACTGTTGTTTGTTAAGTTGTGAATTGAAAAATGAAACGACAGAGGAGAGAAGGGAGAATCTGATGTTCCCAAGAGAATTGAGAACAGAGCAAACGCCCATAACAACGGTGCGTTCGTTTTCTTCTCTTTTCTTGGTATGAGAAAAATGTACTACTGTACTAGCGTAATTTAGTATAAAACAAAAGGGTAATTTGGAACATCATTTAAGCAATTATCTATTAGTGGTCTTGGCAACTAAAATTTCAATTACTATCCATTAAGCTTCTGGTGGGTGGTTGCTGCTTTAAAGTTAAGCAATTATCTATAGACATATATATCCTGAAGTAGGTTTTCGATAGTCGTAGAAATTTCAAGACAACTTTTAGGAACAAGAAAATCGATTTTTTATAAACTAAAATGTTCTTATTTCTAATTTCCGTTTTGAAAACATTTCTATTTCTGATATCCAAACGCATTATTAATTTCATGATTGCTAAAGGATACCAGTATTAGCAGGGGTTACCGTTTGATGATCCAACGATCATGATCGTTTTTTATTCTTTTTGTCTTATATAAAATGGTATCTCCTGAAAGATTTGGCATCAACGTTTAGCAATAGTGATTATTAATGGGTTTAGAGTGTTTGGATACTGGAAGGATAAACAGAAAGTAAAGCTTTAGGAATTTTTTTTATTTAAATTTCTAGAAGTCAAGAAAATAACTAAGCATTGTCCAATGTCAATGAGAATTTCTAACTGGCAACCAGAGCTTAAAAGACCAATATGCCCCTCCACCAGCACAAGTAAGAAAAGGATCACGTTTTCCTCACAAAATCTTGTCTTCACGCAACACAATAAAGTTATCTTCTTTCAACCAGTTTTCAAAATGTCTTCTTACCAAACCCATCGGTCCATCACGTTTGAGATCTGAATTCCGCAAAGTTTTGATGGTTGACTAAATTCTCATCTGAAAAAAAGAAAGATAGCTCAGAACAGAAGAACTCTGTGAGATTATTTCCAAAGAAGTGTTCCAGAAAGTGTCAACTTCACAAGGTAATAACAACAACTAAACTGTCTTTTTTTATAACAAATTCTTGGATATTGAGCTCCCTGGTGGTCAATTTAATGGTGGTGGGGTTGTTGTTGAATTTAGTTATCGGAAATACAGATATTTTCTTTTGCGAATTTATTAATATTCGAAATTTAATGATGGGTCTGTGGGAAATTTTATCATGGAGTTTGAAAATTCTATTTAATCGCGGTTCAGATCAGTTTATAGCTGTAGTTAATGAGTTTTGCAATCACAAATTTTTCCACTAACATGATTATGGACCATGCAGGTAGTTATCATGAGTACAGATGTAGCTCAGGCGAATTCGAATGGAAATGTAAAATTATCTTCATCATCGTCATCTTCTTCATCTAATGAAGAACAGGAAAAGGTAAACTCTGATTGATCTTAATACTCGCTTTAATTAAACTAATTGATTACATTATTAAATTAATACGAGTTTTATACTTTTTTTTAATAATAATAGTCTTACTTTTTAGAAAAATCATTTCATTTCAAGTGTTTGGATTTGTTTGCGCCCTTTGTTTGCTTAAATGCAGATTAATGAAGTGAGAAGGTCATTAGGACCATTGAAAGGTGCTTTATCCGTTTACTGTACCGATGCATCAATTGCAAGATATCTTAGGGCTAGGAATTGGCATGTCAAAAAAGCAACTAAAATGCTAAAACAAACCTTGAAATGGAGGTCTGAATACAAGCCGGAGGAAATTCGATGGGTACGCTATTACTTCCATTTCATTTCTTTAGTTGCATTTATACTGGATTGTGTCTTTATACTCGTTATTCATTGCCCATTTAAATGATAAAAAAAGGAAGGTTTTTATTGAGGCTTCTCTTGCAATGTAGGAACACATTGCTAATGAAGCTGCGACAGGGAAAATTTACAGATTGAATCAAGTTGACAAGTATGGAAGAACTGTTCTTGTCCTGAGACCTTCTAGCGAGGTTTGATTGAATCAATTTAGTTCTTACTTCTTATCTCTTATTGAATGTTGATATATGTGAAGTATGATCCGTTGGACTAGTTTTGATACACCATCTATTTCACACTTTGGAAGCTGAATTCCACCAGGCCAAGTTTTGGTGGTGCACATCTTTATCTTTTCTTTGGCGTTTGATATATCTAGCTAGGGTCTCAACCACGTAATGTGCTCGTTAGAGGAAATTAGATGTAACAAGTCTAGGTTATCCCGGTCATCTCAGAATGAGACCTTACCTTAACTATGTTTGCCTCACTTTCTCTGTTCAACCCAAATTAAGTACTCATTTTTTCCACCAAGTTGCAGTTTTGTTTCTTTTGTGCCTTGGTTAATTGGATTAGTATTTCCACTTGCAGAACTCAAAGTCAACAAAAGGGAAAATTCGGTATTTTGTATATTGCATGGAGAATGCAGTTCTAAATCTAGCAGAAAGCCAGGAACAGATGGTCTGGCTCATTGATTTCCATGGATTCAACATGTCGCATATATCTGTGAATGTAACACGAGAGACAGCTATTGTCTTACAAAATCATTACCCTGAGAGGTTGGGTGTTGCAATCCTATATAACCCACCAAAGTTCTTCGAACCCTTTTGGATGGTACGTGTAACTCTTCTTTCTGTTGAACTGGAAATGTTTTTACTTGTTGGTTGCTATAGTTCCATTGAAAAATTCACATGAATAACTAACCAATTGTGAATTTGTTCAGCAAATGTTAAACAGATCTTGTACTCGGCTAATCATGCAGCCAGCCAATCCTTATGATTTTATTAAATTATAGTATCCTAAAATTTACATAAAAACTGAAGTTTGTACATAATAGAAATCTTTTTTCTTGTAGATTGTGAAACCCTTCCTAGAGCCCAAGACTCAGAAAAAAGTGAAGTTTGTGTACTCTGACGACCCCAATACAAAGAAGATAATGGAGGACCTATTCGACATGGATGATCTTGAGTCCTCATTTGGAGGAAACAAACAGGTGTGTTTCAATATTAGTGAATACTCCGAGAGAATGAAAGAAGAGGAAAAGAAGATGCCTGCGTTTTGGGCTCCAGAAATTTCCCCTGTCACAGCACAGCAACAACCAGCCTCAGAACCCACTCCACCTACTACTGATCCTGTCGACCTAGTTTCAGATTCTGGTGAGTCCAATAAAGAACAATCCGAGACCACTTCAGTTCCTGAAGTTGAATCAAAAGATATCTCAACTGAGAACAATTTGTCAGAGGTGGTGCATGAGTGTCCTGTTGATGGTGAACATCAGGGACACTCTGCCGAAGGGATCAGTAAAAACGATCAAGAAATTAACGAAGTAAAGTGAACTAATAAAAGATGAGGGTCTCTTTTTTACTGATTCTTCAAAGACAAGCTTTAAATCTAATTGAGAAGAGAAGAAAATGTTATTCTCTTGGTGTAGAATTGTTAAATTCAGCTTGTCTTAGACATTGAAAGAAAATTGCTGGGAAGTAATGGCCGGAAATCGGCTGTTTGTTCTTGCTTTTGAAATTGTGATCTGTAACACCAGAAATATGTTTGCATTTCTTTGAGATATAAAATCTCAATCTCTCAGAATTTTAATTCAAGTTTAGCTTCATTTTCTAGATTCACCGGCTTGGCTGATCAATTTAGTGCGTTATTTTTAAGAGGTTGTAGCAGTTTTCAGATACAATCTAAAATCTTGTGCACCCTGTTTACAACTCTGCACCATCATTTGCAGTGCAGCAATAGCACCATTTGGCTGCAATAACTTGATCTTGTGCACACCTCGGGAATATGTGCGGCCGATGGAATCCGGGATAAAAAAAGAGTTTTCCGAATTCTATTACAATATCCCTTGCAACTTCTAGTATTTATCGGTTTGGGCTTGAGCTGTACGTGGTGAAATTCTAATATACGGTTCTATCAACAGAGAGAAGCAAAGCAAAAAGTTACAGAGATACTACAATGATCGACAGTCATCCTTGTAGGGTGGTGCAAAAATTAATTAGAGTGCCGAGAGATGGCTGCAATCCAATTTTCCCTGTCAGTTGAAGTGTCTTTTGAGGTGTGTGCATCAGAGCTACATTCGGATAGTTCAATTCAAAACATTGTATATTTTCGATTATGACTTACAATTGGTTTTGAGAGGAATTCTCTTTTTAAAAAAAAATCTGATTTAACCAATAATCTCTCTACATTATCAAGGGAAATTTTGGGATATGCCCCAAAATTGACTGCAATCTGGGAGATATGTCCCAAGATTCCAGTTTTCGGGAATATGTCCTGGCCTTTTAAATTTCCGTCTAAAAAACGTTAACTAGTCAAATAACCCACACATGTGCGATACACATGTGAATTGAAAGACAAATATACCCTTTAGCACTTGAGAAACCGCACATGCACAAATATCTTTTCGTATATTCGAATGCGACATGATGATGACATGTGGAGGTGTGATCCAGCGACTCATATCTTACCGTGTAACTATTGAAATTACCATTTTACCCTTCATTCTAAAAACTATTACATGTATGTCCTGCATGGTCCAGATTTATTCGCGTATACTACATGTTTACACCCCATTTGAATGGACAAGCAAAGGATGAAAATTACTGAACAATATCATCAAGGTAATATTATGTTGTGGATGTACTGTTGCAACATAGAACCTGCAATTCCAAACATTCTCCTTCCCAAATTAATGTTCAAAATAAACATATCCATTTACAAGCCCATCGACAAATCAGTAAGCCGAACTTTGCTCAAAAAAAAAAAAAACAGTACAAGGATATCCACAAACAGATAACTAAAAGCATTTTAACTATAGGAATAAACTCTAAAGTTGGCTCTAAACTCTAAAATTTTACCGAAGAGCAACAGTTCCAGGCAGTATTTGTGCAACTTCTTAACACCTGCAGTAGTATGCACAAACTTACGAACATATTTGGACATGGAGCCCTTCATGGACACAGCTTAACTGCACCCTCTTTACAGGTTTTGTTGTTATGATCAAACTCACCACAAGTGCTACATCTTCTGATTTTCTTCTTCTCCATATAAGTAGTTTCTTTCATTTACTTTTTCTTATAACCTGGTTGTCACCCACAGTAGCTTGTGAAGTAAAACCTTCACTTTCAATCCCACTTTCATCTTCAAAATGTAGTCTTCTAGGTCTTCTTGGAGCATCTTCAGACACTTTAGTTGCCTTTTCTAACAGTCTAGGACTTTTCACGAACTGCGTTTGCACATTGTAGTCAGTAACAAGCATCTTCCAAACACTAGCTATACCGTAGCTAAGTCATACCTCACAAACCAAAACAAAAGTTTAACATATATATAAAGAGCTGGCAGAAAGAAGTTAAATTTATCCCATCTTTGCATCCACAGCGCATTTAATCTCTCTGAAAGTATTCGCACCCATTTGCATCCGATTTCAGAACAAAGGGATGGTACACTTAACACAGTACAACTGAGATAAAATGGTGTTTACATTTACTAACTCATTTTATTGTTAAGCTCTGGCACAGCGTCTAATGGGGGATAAATATCACCTCCGTCTACAAGAGCTACAAACAGTAACCTTCCACAAAGAGAATCAAATGAAATGGAAGTCCCAAAATATTTCTTTCGCATTTTAGAATCAGCAGCAGCTCAACTAAAAGGCTTCACTTGTGTTACTAGCTTGATTAGCTTGTGTCATTTGGGCCCTTCAAAAAAATTCACAAACAGTTAAAGTGCACAACTAAAACCGAAAAGGGCAAAACAATTAGTTTTGTAAATTTCAGCACTACACCTTTACAACATAATTTAACTACTAATGACCGCCGGTTTTCTTTTTGGTTCTAAGGGAAGAAACTCTTGGCGCAATGCGGAAGTGTGATGGGTTTATGGAAATGGATTAGGAAAAGAGTATGGGAAAAGAGGTTGGTTAATTAAAAGGTGAGGCTTATATTAATTTGGAAATGAAAATGTTACATGATGATTTAGTGTAGCAATTTTGGCTTACACGTTTGTTTTACAAGAGGCTCTTCGGCTCTTACTGACTAGGCTCTCACTCTTTACTAACTCTCACTCTAACTCTTACTTCACTCATTTGAGTTTTTGATGTGTTTCAACATGAAGACATCCACTGCTTATTTATAGGATAAGCTAATGGACCACTAGTTCCTTCTAGACTATTCTTTCTTCTAGAGTATTCTTTGTATCTCTAGGACTAATCAACTGACTTTACTATTTCAGGAATTCTCCAGATAACTTGGTCATAGCAAACTCCGGTTTTCTCTAGAATATTCCTTACTAATACTTATCTATTTTGACTTTGACTAGCTAGATTATTCTAAATTTTCAATATCACAAATTAATTATTATCTTTAACACCCCCTCTTAATTTGTGATGTTTAGCTTACCTCTAAAATGATTGAACTTATCCATCGTGACTGCTTTTGTGAAAATATCAGCATTTTGTTCTTGTGTGGGACAGAATTGGAGCTCGATTTGTTTGTTTTCTACAAGTTCTCTGATGAAATGGTGTCGTAGCTCTATATGTTTCGTCCGTCCGTGGAAGACTGGATTTTTTGTCATTGCAATTGTAGACATATTGTCACAGTAGATAGTTGTCGGCTGAGTTTGCCTTTGTTGTAGGTCGGTCATTATTCTTCTCAACCATACTGCTTCACATGCTGCACTTGTTGATGCTATGTACTCTACTTTGGCTGACGATAGTGCCACCGTACTTTGTTTTTTAGTACTCCAAGAGATAACTTTTGTTCCCATACAAAAAACATAGCCTGATGTGCTCTTTCGGTCTTCAATAGAACCTGCCCAATCGCTATCTGTGAAGCCAATTAAATCATTGTCTTTTTCTCTTGTATACTTGATGCCAAAATTCTTTGTTCCCTTGATATACCGAAGAATTCTCTTAGCAGCGGCATAATGTAACTTGCTTGGCTCGCTCATAAACCGAGAAACAATGCTGGTTGCATTGACGATGTCTGGCCTTGTATTTGTTAAGTAGATCAGTGAGCCGACTAGACTTCTGAATAAGGTTGGATCAACTTTTGTCGCTCCATCATTTTTTACCAACTTCTCATTAGTAGCCATTGGAGTTGCAATTAGTTTGCAATCTATCATGTTGAACCTTTTCAGTAAGTCTTATGCATATTTTTCTTGGGAAATGAATATTTCTTCTGGAGATTGTTTTACTTGAATCCCAAGAAAATATCGCATAAGTCCTAAGTCTGTCATCTCATATTCTTTCATCATCTCCTTCTTAAATTTTTGTGCCATCTCTTGTTTTGTGCTGGCGTAAATTAAATCATCAACGTAGAGACAGACAATTAGGAAGTCCGTACCTTGTTTTCTGATGTAGAGTGATGGCTCACTTGGACTTTTTTCAAATCCATTATCTCGGAAGTATTTGTCTATTTTGCTGTTCCATGCACGCGGTGCTTGCTTGAGGCCATATAGTGCTTTGCGGAGACGATATTCCATTTTTTCTTTTCCTTTGCGGACATATCCTTGAGGTTGTTCCACGTACACCTCTTCTTCAAGTTCTCCGTTTAGGAACGCCGACTTTACGTCTAACTGGTAGACTTTCATTTTTAGTTGAGCTGCCAAAGCTAACACCATCCGGATTGTTTCCATGCGAGCGACTAGGGCGAATGTCTCGTTGTAGTCAATTCCTGGTTGCTGGGAGTATCCTTTTGCAACTAGCCTTGCTTTGTGCTTTTGAATTGACCCATCTTCATTATATTTTGTCTTGTAGACCCATTTCAGACCAATTATTTCTTTGTCAATTGGCTGATTAAACAAGCTCCCATGTCTTATTTTTCTCGATTACTCGCATTTCTTCATCTATGGCATGTCTCCATTTTTCTTCTTTTGTCGCTTCCTCATATTTTTGAGGTTCTAGTGCTATAAATGCACAATTAGATATATCATAAATATCTCTTAGGGAACGCACCTTTCTAGGTGGGGAACTTGATTCAGATGAACTTGGACTTTGTTGTGTTGGACTAGGAGATCTCGGGCTTGCTGGTGGAGTATTATCTTCTTGACGTGGATGATCTGGCTCGTCTTCGAAGAGTAGTGGCAACTCATGGTTTTCTGGTTCATCATTCCAATCCCATGATTTGAATTCATCAAAGATAACATCTCTTGAAATTACCAGTTCCTTTGTATCTGGATTTAGAAGTCTATATGCTTTAGACTCTTCGCTGTATCCGATGAATATTAGCTTTTCTCCTTTTTCATCAAATTTTTCTATATGTTGGGATGGAATATGAGAATATGCTACGCAACCAAAAATTCTGAAATAAGTTACCTCAGGCTTTTTCTTATGCCATTCTTCATATGAAGTTTTGTTGAGAACTGCTTTTGTTGGCGAGCGATTAAGGATGTAGACTATCGTGTTGACTGCTTCTGCCCAGTAGCTATTGGGTAGCTTCCTTGCTATTAACATACTGCGAGCCATTTCTACGATTGTACGATTTTTCCTTTCCGCGACGCCATTTTGTTGTGGAGTGTATCGGACGGTGAGCTCCTTTTTAATTCCATTTTCTTTGCAGTAGTTGATAAATTCATTTGAAGTAAATTCTCCACCACGGTCTGTACGGAAAACCTTCAATTGATGGCCACTTTGCTTCTCTGCCAACGCCTTGAACTCTAGGAATTTAGTGAATGCCTCGGACTTTTGCTCGAGAATATACACCCACATCATCCAGGTATAATCATCCACAAATAGGAGAACATATCTTCTGTTGTCGAGTGAGGTTGTTCTTGTCGGACCGCAGATATCGGCGTGCACCAATTCGAGGGGCCTTCTTGCTCTCCACGATTTATTTGTAAATGGAAGTCTATGAAACTTCCCAAGAATACAACCTTCACATATTTTATCTCCACCGTTGATATTAGGAAGACCGATTACCATGTTCTTTGATTTTAGAACCTTCAAGGATCTGTAGTTGAGATGCCCGTATCTCAAATGCCATAACTTGCATTCATCAATATGTTTGGTACTCATTGCACAATTTCCAATTGACGACATAGATAGAGGAAAGACAAAATTTTCTGACATTTTTACTTTTGTCATAAATTGTGCATTCTCCGTCTTCAAAATGTAGTGAGTACCCTTTTCTTATAAGTTGTCCAACACTTAATAAATTTTGAGCTAGGCCAGGAACATAAAGAACATCAGATATGTATCGAGTTTTACCTGACCTTGTACGTACGGATATGACTCCTCTTCCTTCAACATTCTGGAACTTTCCATCTCCGAGTTTGACCGGTGGAATCTTTTGCTCCTCCAATTTTACAAAATATTCTTTGTTTCCTGTCATATGGCTGCTGCATCTGCTGTCAACGTACCATATACCTTGCGCTTCTTGTTGCGAGGTGAGGCAGGAATAAAATACTTGATTTTGAGATTCATTTTTCTCAGTATAGTTAGCTTCATTGAGCCAACAATCTTTTTCCATGTGATTTAATTTATCACACTTGGTGCACTTGTACTTGCAATTTTCAGTTGCATGGCCAAATTTTTTGCAGACATTACAACGGAGATTTGAGGAGTAATTTTTTTTGTACCTTTGGTTGTTGTTTTTATAACCTCCTTTTCCTCTTCCACGTCCGCGATAGAAATTACCGGGCCATTGACTTGATGTCGACCCTTTCTCGTGAAGTGATGTTGATGATGATCCCCCTTCGGAGATTTCTTTTCTGACTTCCGTATTTTTCTTTTCACTGAAATTTATTTTTGATTGAAATACCTGCTCCAAGAACCTATTTATCCTTTTCTCGTGCGCCTCGAGTGAACCCATTAATTCGTGTACCGAGAGAGTCGATGAGTTTTTTGACTCCTCAATGGCAGCGACAATATGATCGAATTTGAATGGTAAGCTTCTTAAAATCTTTTCTACAACTCTTTTATTTTCTATGGTATCTCCATAACTACTGATTTGATTTACTATTCCAGTAACTCTTGAAAAGAAGTTCTGTATAGTTTCATTTTCTTTCATAAGTAAATTGTCAAAATATCGCCATAAATTTTGTAGTTTTATGGAGATTACCTTTTCCGAACCTTGGAATGCAACTTTGAGAATATTCCAGGCCTCCTTCGAAGTTTTTGCCACCGAAATTCGAGGAAAAATTGCTTTGCTTACCCCTTGTTGTAGAAACAGTAGTGCTTTAGCATCTTTCTTCTTATTTTCTTTGTACTCCTTTTTCTTTGCATCCGTCCATGACGATAGAGTTTCTGCCGACTCGGGTACATCATAACCTTCTTCTACAAGATCCCATAGGTCTTGAGAAATAAACAATGTTTTCATTTGTAGACTCCAATAATCATAACTCTCACCATCAAAAATTGGAATTAAACTTTGGGCATAATTGAAACCTTGAATACTTTGGTTAATTGCCATGGGTAGAGTTTTGGGATTACTGGGTTAAGTTTGCTCTGATACCAAATTTGTTGGCGCAATGCGGAAGTGTGATGGGTTTATGGAAATGGATTAGGAAAAGAGTTTGGGAAAAGAGGTTGGTTAATTAAAAGGTGAGGCTTATATTAATTTGGAAATGAAAATGTTACAGGATGATTTAGTGTAGCAACTTTGGCTTACACGTTTGTTTTACAAGAGGCTCTTTGGCTCTTACTGACTAGGCTCTCACTCTTTACTAACTCTCACTCTAACTCTTACTTCACTCACTTGAGTTTTTGATGTGTTTCAACATGAAGACATCCACTGCTTATTTATAGGATAAGCTAATGGACCACTAGTTCCTTCTAGACTATTCTTTCTTCTAGAGTATTCTTTGTATCTCTTGGACTAATCAACTGACTTTACTACTTCAGGAATTCTCTAGATAACTTGGTCATAGAAAACTCCGGTTTGCTCTAGAATATTCCCTGACTAATACTTATCTATTTTGACTTTGACTAGCTAGATTATTCTAAATTTTCAATATCACAAATTAATTAATATCTTTAACAGAAACTAGGCTAAGAAACCAAACCCATGAGACATAAAAACCCTAGATTTGGTTTGGTTAATCATAAGTCGTTAATAATCTTCGAGATTAAATCTCAATTTGATGAAAACACGTGACACCGAGAGATCTACTCAACTGCATAAGGTTATATCTGTCATTTTCCATATCAGGCGAGATCTCATATTCCGAGATATTGACCGGTCAATTTACGATAAATTGACTTTTTAACTTTCTTTGATAGAAACTTTTAGTTTGAGGCATATCCCTGAAAACTGGAATCTTGGGGCATATCCCCAAAATTGCAGTCGATTTTAGGGCATATTACCAAGTTTCCCCATTATAAACCACCTCGACCACCCACCACCGCAACTAACTACAGAGTCAAGTTCAAGGTTTCGTGCAAAAAACCAACCACGACCACATGCCACCTACAGGAAGACAGTTAATAAACAGTTAAGTTCAAGTTCAAGGTTTCGTACAAAAAATTGAGAGAGCGTATGCTCAAGAACTTACTATTATTTTGAGATGAAATATCATAATGCTTCGACTTTTTTTTTGGGTCTCCAACTCTTCCTCCACATACCCATACAAAATCCCTCTTCAACCCAACACCCATTTGTATTTTGTTTCAAAATAAAGACACTTTTCCTCCTTCTCTTGTTGATGAGTAGAGATATTAGAGAGACTCACTTATATAGAAACAGAAATGGGGATTCACACACTAGTTGGAAATTGATCCGGAACCTTCCTCAATTGACGGTGGTCACAAGTTGGTGCATGTCTTGGTGATGCGTCAAATCATGACGGAATCTAACGAAAGTAGACAGTAGGTAGCTCAGTGGTTCATGCATCATGATCAAAAAATCACTCCTCTTTTGCCTTTGGCTTTTGCACAATGAGGCATGCATGGGGCCATGAGCACATGCCAAGAGATAGATGGAACCATTAGTTATTTGCCTATCTAGGTATTGACATTATTGGTAATGCATAAATACATTACTCTTCATGTCTAAAGCCAAAAAATTTAATAAAAAAAATAAAACAACTGAGCCTGAGTGACGGACGACCTGAGTTTGACGCCAAATGCCGAATCAAAAATCAAGTCGTATCCAAATTCCCAGAAGGGTTATGAATCACTGATCGATGATGGCAAGATCACACGGGTTTTTTTTTTGATCAGTCAGCTAGAAATGACACGAGTTAGGCTATAAGAGCAAGTCTTATGGTGAAAGAATTCCATCTTCCAAATTCCATGCCATCTCAGTTTTTTTGGAATTGTTTATGGAAGCTCAAGTCCAATTACGGAGACGCTGACCCTTTTGGGGTTTGAATAGTCAACTGCTAAAAAAATCTCTAATCTTGTTCACGTGTATAACTTTAAAAAAATGACGATAAAGTTCAAAATGTTAAAGATATTGTTCCTGAGACTTCATCGTTTATGAATTCATATACTAACCGTCCATTTAATAAGTGGATCGATATCACTATATCATAGCCGTTCATTTAGTTGAAGTGTAGGACTCTTCTTTCAACATTTAATAGTGCTACTATTCTGGAAACGCAAATTTGATTGGCGCTTAACGCAAATGTGAATGGCGTTTTTTTCTTCTTTATGCTACAGTTTTAATGCGATTTCGAATAGCGTTTAGCGTGATTTTGAATAACGTTTTTTATTTGGATTCCACGCAACGTTCCATAATATAAGACTTGACACTATATACTTTCTCCAAGCTTGAAATATGTTGGATTTCACCAGAAAGGCTTATTCTAAAGATGCCCTTGATGCTATATGTACCTAAGTTTTGTGAGAGTCGAGTACAATCAGCAAGTGATGGTACTTTGAGGTTTTAAAATTGTTTCATTCCTATGTAGACATGAGAATCGATTCATCTTAAAGTCTATTTGGCTGGATTTAACTTTGTGCGACCCGGAAATGACAAAGTCCATGACATTATTTTTTTTCTTTTTTTCAAGGTAAATAATTTTTATAGATAAAATAACGAATAAAGGTACAAACCCCAATAAAATCTTCTCGCACAAGTATAAGAAGCCCGACAACCTAAGGCTGTTGTAAGAATACAAGGCTCATGACATGTATACATACAATTGTGAGAGCCCAATAGAAATGGAAAATCCTAGCCCTAAACGAGCATAAAATGGAAAATCCTTCCGAATCTATATTGATTCACTGCCTCCATTATGTTGTGCTAGCAAATACTGTAACACTCTTCTTGGTTTTGGATCTTCCGAGTCATCTCCGTAGGAGATCCAGATTGATTTTTTTTCTTGTGATCTTTTGGGTCATCAGAACTGAACTCCGCCGTCATTTCAGAAAGCCACAACTACTCAAAATCCATCACCGAAAAGCTTCATCTTCTATCATGTTAAAAGCTTCATCACCGAAAAGCTTCATCTCAAAATCCATCACCAGCCACCATCATGAAATCGTCGCCCCTTTTTCCATCATGTTAAACAAGTACATGAGTTGATGAAATCAGTAATTTCGTTGATTGACCAAGGAAGAACGAAAAATATGGATATACGTTGAAGGGTACAATGAATAGGAAAAATCTTGTTTGTCAATATATATATATGGATGACAAAGCATGTGGTGTACCCTCCGGTATATGCCTGTATGGTACCCTGGTCTGCAAAGGAGCATTTGAGTATAAACCGACAAAATACCAATTTAATGGCATACTTGATTAATTTGTTTTCTTAAGAAGCCTAATAATTCTAAGATGGTGTGCTTTGATACCAGAAGTAGAAAAGACAGACGAAAAATTTAATTCCAGGAGAAACTAAAATACTTTGTTTCACAAAAAGTATATGTGACGGACAAGTAAAATTTCACCACCCGACGCTAAACCGTGCTGGACGAACCTCCCTGATGTGCCACTCGTAACTCAGTGATCGGGAAGTAAAGTTTCACTTTTCACTAGGCAATTGCACATTGATTTGCTTTTCCAATTATGTTGCACGCGTGGTGCCTTAAACAACGTTTCCATACGTAACTCTTCATATTTCCAACTTACCCTTGTTATGCGAAGGGCACAAGGCCATAAGGGCTAGTGTTGATATATTTTGCATGTTCAGAGTCCTATCCAGTCATCGGGCATATGCCTTGGACCGTCACATAGGCTATTGCAAGCCTATTTTTAGCCTCCTTACTTCGATTCGGCATTGAGCTGCAAGCATGCACAGATCTTGCTCGTTCCATGGGTGTATTAATAAGGATCATTCCGTCCTTCCTTGCATCATTCCTGCGATGCAAGTGGATTATGAAAGATCTCCTAATTTGCATACCTGTAAGCTTGCTTTTCTGGCCATGCTAAATTTGTAATTGGTACATGCCTATCTCGTGTAACTTCATAGGAAGTATGAGCATTTCACGAAATGAATTACTACTACCTCATCAAGTATATCAATAACCATCTCTTGCGTCGCATTGCCGAGCCAGATGAGATGATTTCTCAAAATGTGGTTATCACCTCTCAATTAGATGATATGATTGACAAAGTGTGGGACCAGAAATGCTGCAACTCATTTCGGCTACCAACGTACCCTACTCTATAGATCAAAGGGATCAAGCACAAACCGTAATACATCCACGTCAGAACTAGCAAGTAAAACCAACGCGTGTTGCAAGGACAAAGCCAAACAAATCCTAGTTCGTATAAGCCAAAGGGTCCACCACAAATGATGCACAAGATAGTGCATCACAAACCTTTTCGCTGGAATGCATCAATTTGATGCATACTTGCTGCTCAGTACAACAACGATGATGCTTACTAAGCATATGCTCCATCGGCAAGGCTACACAGTGACATTGATGGTTTCACATCATATAAGCTTTACTGTCTAAACTTTATAGCTCAATAGTGCATTTCTCATTGATGCACCTTCAACCAACTCTCCCTCTCAGCCTATATATGTTTATTGACATTTATACAAATAGAACAAGGAGGTGGTGTACCAAGTCCACATGCTTCCACAACAACAAAATTCGGAAATTGTACCATAATGGTGCAATTTCAGTTCTCAGCAAATAATCAACTTGTGAATTGCATGATAGCGGTGAAATTTTTCTCTTAGCCAGTATTCAACTTGCATGATGCACCATGATGGTATGGTTTAATTCTCGTTCTGGACCAACATGTCTTGTACGCGCAATGCAAGCTTGAGATGAAGGTTCATCTCATTCAATGACGCATCTTTGAGCAAGCGTCATGCACAAAATGAGAATCGTAATACCCCGATATTCGGCAGTGGTTGGCCGAATGAAATATAAATAATGATTTGTCATTTCCTAACACCGAGGCCTTTTCAGCACAATTGGCTCAAGAGTTGGTAGAAAACTCTGCAGTTAAACGTGCTCGGGCAGGAGTAATCCAGGGATGGGTGACCATCCGGGAAGTTGCTGTTGGATTACCGCGGCGATGCCCTTAGAAAACCTCACACTGCCGGATAACCGCAGTGGCTAAGTGGGGACAATATCGGTGGAGGGACGGGTCATTACAAATGGTATAAGAGACGACGACATGTCACCTACTGAGGGTGAGAAGGTATGCTGGATAGGAGTTGGTCCAGGTGCTTGTCTCATGAGGGGAAGGGAACGTCGGATATCTGGGATTGAAAATATTCTAGAGCCGAGGACGAATCCAATTTAAGGTGGTGGTATTGTAATACCCGATATTCGGCAGTGGTTGGCCAAATGGAATATAAATAATGATTTTTCCTTTCCTAACACCGAGGCCTTTTCAGCACAATTGGCTCCAAATTTGGTAGAAAATTATGTAGTTAAACGTGCTTGGGCGTGAGTAATCCAGGGATGGGTGACCATCTGGGAAGTTGTTGTAGTATTATCATAGCGATGCCCGTAGAAAACCCCACACTGATGGATAGCCGCAGTGGCTAAGTGGGGACAGTATCGGTGGAGGGACGGGTAATTACAAGAATGTTATATATTACACCCTTTAAAGAATTTTGTCCCCGAATTTCAAAACAAAAACTATCAAGACAATCTTTATCGATCGGAATTTTTTGAGCATATTTCCGATGCTCAGAAATCGCATAAGGTTTCTTCAATTTGTCTTGAACAATAATTAGGACCTTCTAAGCATAAGTCCCTAACTACATACCCAACAAGAGAGCCCACTACACTATCGAGAGTATAAATATGGATTCTCAAGCATATACTCCATACCACATATTTAAAATTTGCAAAGGATATCTCGACACAGGATCCTAAGTGCATGTCCCACACCATAATACTCAGGAATCCCAAAAATTCGCAGTTTAGCAAGGGTTATCGAATATAACAAAAAATTATTATCGCAATATTGTGAGGACCAAATTCTAATGCCAGAGCAGTCAAATCAAATCCACTGTTTCTTACAGTCTTCCGGGTTGCCACTGATATAGTGGGAGATAACCGGCCTGACAACTCACGTCATTCCAAACGGGTGGAGGTGACCAGCCCCAATGTATGCCACCCTAACGGTCTTCTGGGTCACCAACTATCTATTAGGTTGCCATTTAATGCCTAAAAAAACTCATGGTACTAGACTAAATCTAACATGATTCGCAAAGTAACTGGCACAATAGTTATAAATTCTCTTTCCGTGCAATAATTGGCCTATTCTTCAATACTACAACTTTTTTTAAAGGGAAATTTTACTATCACATTACAACGCTGATGAGTCCAACACACACTGTCCCCAGTGTTATCTCGGAACATGCTCTAATACCAACCGTTACGTATCAAAAAAATTCTTCTCCAGCACCAGGCTGCACATACCGAAACTCCCCAACACGTCACTTGTAACACAATGACCATACCGTAAACCTTCATTTCCCACCAGGCAATTGCACATTGTTTTTCCTTTGCAAGCATGATGCGTTAATTAACGTTTTCATACGTAGCTCCCCGCCGTTCCAGCTTACCCTTGTTTTGCGAAGGGTGCAAGGACGTAAAGGCTAATGAGGATACATTTTGCATGCATTACTGACTTCCGAGTCATGTCCGTGCATAGAGCATGACTTGGAATTGCACATAGTCCATTGCAAGCCCATATCCATCCTCCTTACTTAACATTGGCATTGAGTTGAAAGCATGCACTGATCTTACTCGTGTTAAGGGTGCATCAGTCAGGCTTATACATGCCACCCTTTCCTTGCATCAAACCTTTTATGCAAGCTCCCTTAACTTTCTGGTTAGCTTGCTCTCCTGGTCATGCCCAATTCACAATTGGTGCACGCCTATCCCGTGTAGCTTGATAAGAAGTATGAGCATTCCACGAAATAAACTACAACTACCTCATCAAGTATGGAAAAAATCTTCTCTTGCATCATGTTGCCGATCCAGATTATATGAGTTACCAATATGTCGCAATCACCTCTCAATTAGACGATACAGGTGATAATGTATTGTACCAAAAATATTGAAACTCATTGCGGCTTCCTACATACCCTATTTAGTAGATTGAAGAAATCAAACACATACCATAGTTCACTAGCGTCATAACTAACTACTAAAGCTAACTCGTGTAATAAGGCCAAAGCCAAGCAAATCCTAGTTCGTATAGGACAAAGGGTCCTTCTCAAATAATGCACAAGATAGTGCATCACAGACCTTTCAGTCGGAATTCCTCAATTTAATGAATTCTTGGTTCGCAACACAACAACAATGGTGCTTAGGAATCATATGCTCCATCATCAAGGCTACACAGCAACATTGATGCTTTCACATCATATATGCTTTACCGGCTAAACTTTATAACTTAATGTTGAATTTTCTCTTAATGCACTGATAGACGCATTATTGTGTCTAATATGTCTCAATTGTATATATTGTTAGTATTCGATTTTGTATTTATTTTGTTATTTTATGTCTTTGTAGGTATTTTTAGAGAAATAAGCTCTTGCGACGAAATTGGCTCGTAAAGTGGTGTTTTACACCCCAGGATAGAGTACTAAATGCACCCCATAAATGCACCCGAAGCACCCCAGAAATACACCGGAGGAACCCCGAAAAAAGTGTTGAAAACACCCCAGAAAAAGTGTTAAAGGCACCCACCAAAATTACTAAAGGCACCCTAAAAATGGATAAGGGTGCCCCAAGGCAGCCGAGATGTTAAAGGCGCTTATGTTTTGGATAAGGGCACTTCATCCTCTACATTTCAAATTCGAGTTTTTGGCGGGAAAATGGAGCAGTGAACTGGCAGAGTTTAGAATCAAGAATTTGACGTGATTTCATGAGACTCAATGGCTGGGAATTGTTGGGATGATGTGACTGGTCTTAACAAGCCTGGTATGGCTTATTTTGTCGGATAAACTTGGCTAGATTCTCGCGTGGAAGAAGACAGGGTATCTCGGGTTTTGGTTAGTCCATTCCGAGTTCTGAGTGTGTGATCGAGAGGTTTTCGTGTGCCTGATGCATGTTTGACCACTTCTGGATGATGACTGGATGTGCTGGGAGTATTTTGGCACGAGAAAACATCGTGAGAAGAGAAGAAAGGGAAGAAAATATTCCCGAGAAGATATTCATTCACTGCCGAGTAATGGAAGATTTGTTGAAGTTATGGAGGAGTATTCTCGGTGATGTGAGGCTATATAATGTGTGGAGGAGTAATAGAGCAGAGGAGGGAGAATTGGGAGCAGTTTGGAGCATCACAGAATCGGAAAATCAAAGTTGTAGGAAGAACAATTTTTCTGCTGGTGAAGAACTTACGAAGAACATAAGACGCTCAAAGACAGTCGTTCCTCAACAGTGCTTGTGACGGTTATCTATTATCGTTTCCTGTAACAGTTGAGTTTGTAACAAATATAAGTGTTACAAACCCGGTTTTTATCATTTTTTCTCCCATTTCATCATTTGTGAACCATTTTTGAGCATTAATAAAGATGAATTTTGAGCATGTTTCCATGATGATGATGAGCTAATTCTCGCGTAATCAAGGCACGGAGGAAGCTATTGATGCATGAATAATTGGTAATTATTTTACTTTTCTCTAATTTGCATTTTATAATTCACTCAAATCACTGCTTTGCA